>WEIU01011685.1:56098-67610 GCA_013389925.1 Aegithalos caudatus | reverse complement strand
TGGCCCCTCTTTTTTTTTTTTTTTTTTTTTTTTTTTTTTTTTGTAGCATGTTCTGCAAATATGGCCAAGGGGAGGGGAAGATTTACTAACAGGAAGGGATCAGCCTCTGAGTCAGGAGCCCTGATGGGCAGAAAGATGTAATACTCCCTAGACAGCAGGCAGCCCAGGAAAAGTAAACAAGCAGCAGACTTGATATCCAGGGAACTACGGTAAAACCCTGCCAGTGACTGCTAAGTGCCAGCCCAGCAGCTTTTCTGATGCTACTTTGGCCCTGAGATGCTAACTTGGTTTTTTGAGGAGCTCAAGGCGATAAATATATCCACATTTTTACAAAGAAAGGCTTCCACTTGAGTCTTCTGCTGTCTCTGTGCCTCAAGCTAGAGACTACAGGCTCTGCCCCCTGTTGCTGAGCCCTTGGGCTCCTCTTGGTCCCCCTGTCTCTTGGTCCTCCCAGCTGTCACCCTCCTGTTGGGACAACCCTATGTGTTTCCCACAGCTATTCCCAAGAGGAAAGATCCTAATAAGACTTTAGAGTTCAGAGCAACCAAGTGAAATGTAACGGGATGGACAAAATTGGAAATGATAAGCAGAGAGAGAAAGCGAGCACGCAGGAGAGAAGTTGTAAGATCAACTAACCAGAATGATTTAAGCACAGAGCACAACCCATCAAGTCAATCCGCAAAGGAAAGGGACGACTAGCAACTGTCTGCAGCTTGCCTTCAGTCCTGGCCAGGAGTGCTCCCCAGGTCCACTACGGCCACAAAGAGGTATCCATAGGCAGTCCCTGCAGAGCGGACATCACCCTCTCCAAACAACCCTGGCGTGTCAGTCCCACCCTTGCCGTTTCCTGCCTCCAGGGAGCTCGCGTTGGTCCTCACTCTCCTTCCTGGAGCTGTAGCACTTCCCCATCCTTGTTCTTGCTGCCCTTGTGCTTGAACGATCCTGTGCCTGTCTCTAATCCCACGGAGGGGGGCCCCCCTCATGGTGCTGTGGGGGATGTAACACACTGGCAAAATGGGGGGCTGCAGGGGGATTACAACGCCAGCAAGGTGGGAGAGTTCAAGGAATCTGAGGACTGGTCCCCGCTGCTGCTGCTCCTCCGGTGAGCTTTGGAGCAGGACTCAGAAGGGGAGAGAGGAGACTCCTGATCCAACACGTTAGGGTAGGTGAACACCAAGTTGGAAGAGCCAGGAGTGATGGCTGGTGTTGAGGTCACCACAATGGGAGTGTTGAGTGCCTCCTCCCCATAAAAACCTCCAGCAATGCTGATGGGCTTAATGACAGACCTCTGGGCTTTGTCAAGGACCAAAGAGGAAGATGGGATCTCTTCCTCCACAGGCTCCTGCTTCACCACCACCGCTCCACTTGCTCCAGTCCGAATGCTCTGGAGGCTGCTGGAAGGTGGGCTCCGACGTTCCTCGGGGCTGATTTTGCACACGGGGCTGTGAGCCACCAGCATAAACTCCAGCTTCTCCTTCTCCTTCTGGAGCTCAGCAATCTCCTTTTGCAGCACTGACTTTTCCTCCTCCAGTACTTCAGTCTCCTGCAGACAAAAAGGGGAATTAATAAATAAATAAAATAGTAAAGGCTCAAGCTACTTCTCACCTGGAACAGGGCCACCAAGTCCAGATCCCATCTGGCACAGGCAGATACACCCCAGGCTCTTTGTGAGCCAAGCAGACACCAGGTCACTGCCAGTCAAGCACCTTGTGTTTCACTTTTCTGATGGCTAGTTTTTGCCACTGTGCCTTGGCCTGTGACTTCAGTCTTCTCCCTTGCTCTCTGCTTGACAGACACCTTAGCAGAGGACCCAGATCTCCTCCTATGGTTTTTTTATGTTAGGTCAGTAATCTTTTCACTTTGACAGAGGTAGTGTATAGCAGTCTCTGAACTGTTTCCATTTTATTTCTGTAGTGCATCTTCCAGATTAGGTCTGACACTTGTCTTAACTTTTGCCCAAAGGACTAACACTGGATCACCCCTTGATGCATCCTAAGATTATTAATACATTTACCTTTCCCATGGTCACATCACACAGATGGACCAGCAGTTAGTACCTTCCCATGTGAGGAGCTCATAACTTCACAAAACTCACACTCAGCCCTTCAGGATATGACTTCCCAATCTGCACACTCCTCTCACTTCTATCACTTTAGTCACGACATTTCTATCGTCCTGCCTTCCCTACACTGAGAACACCTCCTAATTTGAGGCAGCAGCACATTTCACGGGTGCTTTCATGCTGCTGTGCTTGTTAAGATCATTGGATAAAACCAGGTTCTTGACCAGGAGCACTGGAGCCTTTCCTTCAGCTTATTTCACACAACCTGATCTTCTCTTCAGCCAGTACCCTACCTACCAACCTGGTTCTTATGCTCAGCTCTACCTTCTCCAGCTTTACTAATTATTACTTGTGCAGCATATCAGGACACACATCTCTGTGGTGCTTCCTTTTTGAAGGAAGTCAGTTACTACCCCACCTCCAGAGAAGGAGGCGTAGGCCTAAAGGGTATAGCTTTGATAGGCACACATAACATCTGCCTCGTTTTCTACGGCTTCCAGATCATCCTACCTCTTTAGTGCTTTTGTCCTTAAATCCTGCCTTTGAGGCACAGAGTGCCTTTTATTTCCACTTATGAAAGGTGACCAGAGTCAGGGAGACCTGTGCTAGTGGAGAGGTGAGAAGGGAAGAGAGCTCCTAGACATTTTGGGCACTCAGAAAAGAGAATTTTAGGGTCCTAAGCTCCAGGCCCAAGTGCCCCTCTCATCAGCTACTGTTGATGTAGGAGCAGCACCCTTCGGCAGCCTGGGACGAGGAAGGCAGAGTGTGTTTGAAGCAGCTTCCTCGAACGTGCTGGTGGAGGAAGAACAATTCCCTGGGAGCTGGTAGGAAGGGTGGGTGACAAGGAAGGAGGAATGCATGCAGGGCACGTACCGCCTGCAGTTTCTCTGTGAGCTCTCGACGCCTGTTACGACACTTAGCAGCTGCCAGCTTGTTCCTCTCTCTCCGGATCCTTCTCTTCTCCTCTTCCTCGGGCGACAGCTGTGGGCAAGTGCCAAGAAAATCCAATCAGATCTGAGCAAGGCATTCCTTTAAGTTTGTGAGGATTTAACCACAATGCAAAGGAAAAAAGCCTGATCCAGCAGGATGCTGAGCACTCCCCCTCGTCACTGATGTCAGCAGAAGATGAAAGCACACAGTATCTCTGCCTGCACCAGGTCTTAGCAGAAGGGTGAGGAGAAGGAGCGGGGCACAGGGAGAAGATTGTGTAAGAGGACAGTGAATCTGCACCAAGGCCAAACAGATAAAAGATGCTCTGATTGTTTCACAACTTGGGTGGTACGTTAAGCAAAACCAGAGCACGATGTTGTGTAAGTGCCTCTTTCTTGAAAGAAAATATCTGCTGCTTCCCACACAAAAATAGTTGTTCGCTTGAAGGTCGGGATGGTGTACAGAGGGAGACAGGGAAATCAGCAGAGCTCCCATGAAGTCCATGAAGCAACAGTGATATATACCACCCAAAAATCTGACCTCAGATTTTTGAGCACTCGGCGAGATAACACACTGCTTCTTGCATCAGCAGGCAAGGCTCCAGTGATATCAAGGGCTTCCTGAGGCCAGCTGACATCCTCACTGATGAAAATCAGGAGTAATTCCATAGAAACCCATCCAGCTACACTCTTGCGAAACCAGAGGAAGTGAGCAGGAGCTCACAAGACCTGGTCAAAGCTATGCCTAGCTTCTGAGGTTTGAGACAAACCCCAGCAGCAGCAGATAGGTTTGTGCCATTGCCAGAGCCAGGGAGCCAGTACAGCAGGGCACAGAGCGGGTGAGGGTGGCCCCTCTCTCCACTGTGGCACCCAGCATGCGGGAGCCATGCAGACAGCCCAGCCAGGGGATCCAGCAGGATCCATGCAGACAGCCCAGGGCACGTGCTCAGCCCTGCACTCCAACCTCGTGCCCTACACTTCAGCCTCACCCAGCACGTGTGTGCTGTGGGGACTCTGGCCTGGTGACTGTAAATGAAAGCAAAACCCTGACACCTGGCAAAGCACATGTCAGATGTCACAGTGCCAGCAGAGAATGGAAAGAAACACCTCTTCAGAGAAACTTCAGTTTTAAGATCTTCATGGACTGTCAGTGTCACACATGAGACATTCACAGTTTTACTATCTTTCCCCTTTATTTGTAGTTTTACTCCAACCTCAGCCTAGTTTGTTTTGGCTTGCTCTGGCTCCCTAATTTTGATGCTTGCAGTTTCAGTAAGTTTATTTCAGCCTCTGGGCACTCAGCTCACTCATTTCTGCTTTTTTTCAGGATCTGATCTGTGCCTGTGATTTCACCTGCATGTAACATGAGCCTCTGGATACTCACTGAGCAACACAAGCAATTCTAGGACTTCAGGACACAGAATTTAGGCCCAAAAGTTTTTTCCATCAGCAGCTCACCATGTCCATCCTGGGTGGGGGTAACTCCATTCCGCTGGGCAGCATATTTCCCCCATATTTCCCCTGTAGGGAGGCCCTGCAGGCACTGCTCTCCCTGCTACAGCTCTGCCCACTCACTTCCCACCCCTATCAGTGCAGGGTAAAAATGTGTTTGCACACAAGTACCTACAGTATGGCAATTGCACTGAGCACGCACACAGAAGCTATGCTGACTTGGGGCCCCTGCGTACAGTTTTCAAGAGCCCTTTCATGGTTTGGAAGCACAGATCTCATCGAAATATGTTTGGAGTAAAATTTCTGCTCCAAGGGCCTTGAGTAATTTAAAAATTATCTGCTTCGGAGACGCTGCTCTGCAAAAATTGCACAGGCGGGGCAGAAGCCCCTAATCTGGATGTTCTTAACATTTTACCAAGTCTAAAAAGGAATATTCCATCAGTGGTTGCTGGATTTGTTTGAAAGCGGTTGGATTTGGCACTCTTTATGCCCCTGCCGTATGCGTTATCCATAGCTTGTCCAAGCCCAATACGTGCATTCACTGTCAGGAACGTTCATCAAAACAGGCTCTTTTCATAAAGTGTTACACAATGTTTTCCAAAAAGGCACTCTGATGTGGTGTTCAAAGCACCAGCCATGGAAACCTGAGCCAAAGGGCCACAGCAGAGTGCCCGGGTACTGCCTTAGCACGTGTCTAATCAAAAGGACTTGGCTTTGAATGACCCACAATGAACGGCTTGCAAACAAGCCACAGGCCAGGAATTGCTTGGCAGGCATCCTTCAGCAAATAACTCTGAACAACAAATAAAGCAGAGAATATGGTGATCTCTTCACGGCCAATTTGTGAACACAGAGGCAGCATTTGTCAAACAAATTAGTTGTTGCTAATTATTCCTCCAGTTCTGTGAGACTTTCTTTGCCTTTGGACACCAGCCCTGTATGCAGGGAACAGGGAAGTAGCTCCAGCTGGTGGAAAAGGCTGGCACGTACCGGAACCACCACGGCTACCCCATCCTTCCTCCCAAAAATGGGTCCTCACTGCAGCCATACCAGCTCCCCACACAGAGGTACTGCTAAACTCTAACCTCTTGGGTCTAAACCAGACAGCAGCTCCACATAAAATAATCGGACTGCGAATCAAAACAGATGACGTAGAAGTAAAAGTAGGGCTGGTGAGTCTTATTAGAAACAGACCTCACGCAACAGCACGCATTCACGTCTGCAGGGTGTCTCACTGCACTGCTCTGCAGCGACCCACACAAATGTGGCTTGGGAACAACTTGGGGAGATCGAGTGTAGTCAGATCCATTTTTTTTTTTTTAAAGAGAAATCTGCTTAGCACTCTGAATAGCTGTTCACCAGACAGCCCTGGAGATGGCTGATTCTTACTAAGAGGAGAACAGCAGTGCTGATTTCCAGAAGATGAGATGTCTGCACCTAGTCCACCAGATCAGGCTCCCAGCTTAATAATTCCATTAGGAGTTTGAGCACAGGGCAGCAGTGGTACAAGCCACCCAATGCCAGTTACAAAAATACCTCTGGGTTTGGAGCAGAAAACTTCCCTTATGGAATCCCCCACCAAACTGCTACAAAAAGATCAAGCGATTACAGGTTTGTACTGGGAAGGTGGATTTTGACTGCAGTCATCCAGAAGGCTCTTCACACCAGAGTTGAGGAAAGCTGTTCCTCTCCCTCCATGGTGCTGCCTGGTACTGGGGGTATGGGACAAATGGAGACTTGGAGCAGAGCTGACAGAAAACACTAGCTGATGTAATTTGGTGTCACATTTGTAAAGGACCTTACATGAAAGCAGCTCTGCTTTCTTGGAGGTTTCCTTCTGCCTGGAGTGGCAGAGACACTCAAACTGAAACCCAGGGCGCAACTTCAGAGTTTCACCTGCTTTTGAAACCAAGCCGCAATGCGGGCCGCTGATGCGAAGTGTTTGATGAAACAAACGCCTGGGTAAATCTCACCATATGATGAGGAGGCAGCAATAAAAGTCACCCTCCAGCTTACACTCTATGCCACTCTAAGAAGCCCCAGCACGTGTACAGCACCAGGGATGGATCTCAGTGCTCCCCTGCGGTGCTGGGAGATCTCATGACGGGGTGGGGAGGAAAATGTCTGTACATCCATTTTCCAGGCACTCCCAGCTGCTCTCCCCACTGCAGTTACCTGCTCATCTCTCCGCCTCCGTCCCACTGTGGTCCCGATGGTTTTGATGACTCCGGGACGCTGCAGAGCCGTGTGTCCGGCCACTGAAGACAGCGGGGGCAGCGGGTGGCTGTAGGGGTGCGAACGGGAGTAAGGGCTTGACATGGAGGTGATGACGGTGGGCTGGACCATCCACTGCAGGTCTTGGCTGGTTGTGATGGCGTTGATCGTAGGGATGAAAGCACTGCCTGATCCTGGCATATCTACTCGAAATTTCTAGGAGGAAAGGCAGAGGAGAAGAGGGACAGAGAGAAGAAACCGTCAATGAGAGCAGAACGTAAGTGGTTACTCCGAAACCAGCTAGGCCCTCAGGAGCGGCAGCAGTGAGGATCAAAGCGGCACCTGAAGCAAAAACACCAGTAGCTGGTGCCCCTGCAGCATCTTAAGCTGCCCCTGCCTGCCACAGTGCCCTGAGGAAGCCACTGGGCTCAGGCACTTCCCCTCCAGAGCAGCCCTGCCCGAGTCTCCCAACCTCTTTCCTCCTCCCCGGCATAACCTAAAACCCAGTCTCTCCTCCCAGGCACTGTCCCCACTGCTGCCACCTTCTGCCGGTGCCCACCACTCCTTCCGGCATGGAGCAAAAGGGGAAATTAAGGAGTTTCTAGATAAACACTTCTCTTCGAGCCCAAATAAAAGGAAGAGAAACTTCAGTTCTGAAATGCTGTTACCAAGCAGAGCAAAGCCTCCTTTCACCAAAGGATTGCCCTGAAATTTGGGCTTAGCTCACGTAGGGTTTGGTATGGCAAGAACAGCAGCCTGCTTCTCCTTCAGTAGCTCTGTGCTCACCGAGAAAACCCAGCCCTGAGATGGTTACGTGCGAGGATATGTATTTTAATAGCAGCCTATAAAATAGGTCTTAGGATTCAGATCGGACAAGTTCCCTGCAGCTCTCTGCACTGTCTAGACAAAACAAGGCAGCAGTAAAACCAAGGCAGCAGGTAATGATCGCCTGCAAAATACATGTACACCTTCTTTCAGACAGAGGTAAATCCATCTGGATATTATGGTGGTAATAAATTGCAAGGAAAACAATCGCTTGTCCCCGGAGGGGGAAGCAGGAGAGAAAAAAATGTTTTTGTCTATGCTGAGCTCCTTCAGGAGGGTTTCAATGGTTAGACTGGATTAAACACACAGAGAGGCCTTGTTCCAGCAATCACTGAGCAAGGGACAGGGCTTGTAGGACCCACAGCTGTCACCACCAGCCACTGGTTTGTCAGCCTTGAAAAATGTACATTCTTGGGTCAACAACCTAGCTTCCCAGAGAAGCCAGAGCCCTTGCATCAGCCTGACCTCAGCTCAGGTAAGCGTCCCAGATAAGGGACACCACTTGAACACAGATTTCCTTTTCAGGGTGTGCCTAGGCAAGCACCTTAAGAGCTTTGTTAAACCAAGGCTACTGCAAATAGTATTTCACATGCTGATAGCTACAGCACTTCAGGCCAGTATTATTATCGAGCTGCCAACACCTGAAGACCAGGAGATCCAGTCTGAATACTGACAGCTGCCGACTTACACCTCTGAACAGCTCAAAATCTAGCAAGAAAGGATGAGAGAAGGAAGGAGTGAGTCAAGTTAAGCAGGTGGGGAAATTACACAAAGAGGATGAAACTGGCACCAGGACCTTGGCAAAACCCCCAACAGCACCTCAGAGATTCACTTGGAGCCTGAGTCCAACACAGCCTCAGCTCATCCCACATTTCAGAGTCCATGTCACCATTCCCAATTGCAGAGTTACAGAGGCTCGGAGCCTTAAACTGTCAACACTGCATCAGAATTTATGGGTGCAAATCCCCTCCTTTGCTCTGCATGGTGTAGGCTGTGAGCACATGGCACAGAAGAGGATGTGTTGGTGCCTCCATAACCAGAGGACCTTAACCTTGCAGAAGGGAGGAAGTGCGAGACCAGCTGAACCACAAGCTCAGCTCAAGGGATGTGAGCCCTACTTCCAGATCCACAAGTGGCTTCTACCATGACCATTACCTATCTGTGCCACCCTCCCTTTCATATCCAAAAAGTGGAGAAGAAATGTCCAGTCTTCTTTGCAGGGACACTAGAAAGCCATGACTGCAAAACATCCAGAGAGCTTCTGGTGCTTTGCCATAGACACCACTGGCATTCCAGAGCTAACTTTTGCCTCCAACACCCAACAACAACATGCTAAAAATTCCCAACAGAGGTTGTGAGAGTCAGATCCACCACCAAATCAACAAAAAATACAAGCATTTGACACAAAAAATCAGGCTCCAAGTATTGTCCAAGCAAGTACTCCATTTCCAATCACTGCTGTATTCAACCTAGGACCCTTCTGTAACACTAGTAGAGATCTCCTGGACAACAAAGGGGAGCTGCTCAGTTCAGCCACATTCCTCTGCAGCTCCACAATGCCTGCTTGCAGACCGGGGGGGGAAGAGACCAGTTCTCTCTGTGCCATGCCCCATCTCTGTCACCAGCTTCCCTTCTAATAACTCAAAATATCTTAGAAATTAAAAAAAAAAAAAAAAAAAAAAAGTCCGCCAAACTTGTATTCTGTACTTTCCAAAGGCAGTATTTTTCCTGGTTATCTAATTAAGGGACACACTGCTGTGGCAGGCTGTCTTCAGACACAGTGTGCTCAGTCTAACACCAGGAAGCATTGCTTCCTGACTGATCAGGCTTTTCCCACATACCTTGCTTTCCTTGCTATGACACTGCACCAGATCAGCTCTGCTGCACCTAAATGCTGCTGGCCCCCCACATTCTGCCCAGTGGCCATCAGCTCTGACCCCTGGGATGCTGCTGGTTGCAGTGGCAGGCCTTGAATGCCCTGTCACCTCCCCTGCACAGCCCCTTTGAGCACAAGCCTCCTCACACAGAAGAGCCAAACCTTTCCCCAAACTGGAGCCCCATCTTTGGTCTCCTCATCCCTCCTCTCAGAGAGCTTCAATGCCCCAGCCAGCCTGAAAGCACTGCCTGCCCTCACCCACCTCCCTACTTCTCCCCTTTTCCAGACCCCCTCCTGCCTTCTCCTCTCACAGGACATGCAGAGCTCTCCTCTCCCGACCCACAAGAGGCTCCTGGAAGCATCTCTCTGCCAGCTCTACAAGGAATTCAGAGCACTGCAGAGAGATGAGGCGATAGGCAGATTGCAGGGCTACACATGCAGCACGCACTCAGCCACGAACCCACCGCTCTCCTCCTGACCCAAGCTAACACACAGGAAGGTATCATTAAAAAACCCCAACAACTAAACAGCAAACAGAAAGAGTCCTGTTATTAACTGTGCCAAGAACTGAGGTCAGTCTCTGTACTCTGCCTTAAAAATACGGGGTTGGATGAGAGCCCCCTCAGATCCATAGTCGGGGGAGGCTCCAGCGAGTCCTGCCACAGGCAGGGACAGACTACATTAGCAGCTCACAACTTAGCAGCACAGACAGCGCAGGGACGTTTCAAGCTCTGGCTTTGTGGTTCCTTTCTCCACCTTAAGGTTTCTCTATGGCACCCTGTTGTGTCTTTGCTCAGCTCTGGACCTTCACTGACATTCGTAACTAAGTGCTGAGCAGCACCAGAAACCAGTCGAGAAATGGGTATAATGGCTGGGGGAAAAAAAATCAAACCCAGCAATAAAACGACCGAGAAAAATCCCAGAGCATCTTCAACGTTACTCGGTTATCAAATAGAGGGTACGTGTAATAGATCTCACAATAAATACAAGGCCCTTGATGGCTCTCCTGTGTTGAACATCTCCTCGAAGGAAAACTGGACACAGGGGAAAGCTGACCACTCTGAAAGAGTACACAAACTCTTCCCATTAAAGTCTATGTTTACCACATGGCAAGTCAGTGATTAGGAAAATAGCATGACACACAACTTAAAAGAAAAATGTTCCAGTGCTGTGCTGTATGGGAAAAAATAATTAAAAAGCATCAAAGTTTTGGCTCAGAGACACAGTTTCCATTTTAACATGTGACTGATGCATCTTTTCTTGCTTTCGGGAAAAAAAAAAACAAAAAAACAAAAAAACCCAAAAAACACACAGTAAAGAAAAAATTTCAGCAATGCATATTTTCTGTAGTGATAAAACTGCAGATCTCCAAAGACCAGAATCAGCAGAACAGCCCAACTTCTAGGGTAAAGGCAACGCTTACATTTGATTCTAATCTACAACATCTGTAAGGATCAAGGGAAAGACGGAGCACAAGGCCTTGAGAAATCTCCCGGATTCTTAAAGAAAACATTTATGTTCTCTCTAAGCCAACGTCCTGCTCAAAGCCCTGTTTCAGATAGTAACCCTAGAAACTGGGCTCTGGTCCCCGTATCAAGCAGCACGCACGCGAGCTGCCTGGGGAAGACGCGAAGCCCCAGAAAAAGGGGGAAACCCAGCTATTGCTCGGACTGTGACAGCTCAAATGTGAAGCGGTGACGGAGTTTCACGACCTCCTGCAGCAAGCGCTTGAATCCAGAGCAGCTGTTAAATCACAGGAGGAAAGGGAGAGTGAGAACTTGCAGTTTGCCGGGCGTTTCCAGCTTCTCAAACCCCCCCCCTTCCCGCTCCTCCACCCTACCCTGTCCTAGCATTTACTGTAAACCAGGGAATAAGCTTTAGCTGAGCTAGAATCCCTGGAAACCCCAGTCCGCAACCCGCAGAGGGCACCAGCGAGATGCGTTTGGAGCAGGCAGGGAGAGGCAGCGAGTCATTTCTGGTAAAACTTCTTTAATGTGAGGAATGTCACGGGCTGGTACGGCTGGCAGAGTTTAAGACTGGACTTTTTTCCTTTTTTTTTTTTCTCCTCTTTTAATTATCCTGTGACTCCCTGATGCGAACCCTACACTGTCCTCACACTGTCAGTTTGCCCATACAAGCCACACAAAAAATAAT
>WEIU01011685.1:25124-53438 GCA_013389925.1 Aegithalos caudatus | reverse complement strand
CCCCCCACTTACTTTCTTCTCTTTTTTTTAATTTAATTTTTAACATTTATTTTTTACTTTTTAAGTGGACTCCTCCATCCTCCTAGGATCTGCAGAGCCGCTCTAGGTCTCCAAACCAGAGTATGTCACAGGAACATCAGATGACAGCCCTAGGCTTCCCTGCAGCAGGAACTCGTGGGACAAGGGCTGTAGCAGCCCGCCGCGGGTGGCTCTGGCACTGCGGGTCACTGACTAGCACAGGCTGGAAGGTGGCAGAAGCAGATAGAGCAGAGACATCCACGCAGGGAACGCGGGCTCTGAGGTGATCTGCAGCGAGCGCAGCAGAGATGCTGCTTCACGGATTAAATGCCGCTCCTAGACACGAAGTGTCTCGTTTCCACCCTCCCTGGAGGATTTGCCCTGCGCTGGGCAAGTCCTTTTTGCTGGTAGGGAGGGAGAAGTCATCTGAGTTCAAGCAATAAAATCCCATTTAAGCTGTCTCACGGACAAAGTATTTTCCACAGGAGCTCATCTGAGAGCAGTGGGCTTTTCTCCACTCACGTTGTGCCCCTTGGAAGGAAGAAGCAGCACCCATCCAGCTGCAAGCCTTCCGGCAACTCTGAAATGAAGCACCCCATGGGGTCTAAGTCTTCAGAACTCGGTTATTTTTTAGCTCTGACCCAGGAATTTGGGACTAAAATTCCTGCCGATGCAGTTTAGTTTTCAGCACCTTCATTATTCAGTCAATTGAAATTCTCCCTCCAAATTAGCTGGCCTATTTCAGGCAGCACCTGACTTTGGGGGAGGTGGGGAAAGGGCTGTAAAAATATTCCCACGTTTCCAACTCGAACTGCATTAGGAGTGAGGGGTGGGGAGGGGGAGAGGTGCTCTAGCAGGCACAGGGAGGCTGTGATGTGGTTTTCCCCTTGGGTGGCAGGTGATGTGCACATGCTGCTTTCTGCTGGTAAGAGAATGTGTACAAGATGTGAGAGGAATCAGGCAGCAGTTGTCAAGAGAGAAAGGGTAAAACAGGCATCAAGATAAATAAACTTAACAAAAGCCGTGGCTGGGTTTTGGCTGGTCACCACCCTTGGCTCTGCCTCCCCCTCAGGTGGAGGATGCTGCTGGCTCCGAGGCTTACCAGATGTTAGGATCCACTGCCATCACCAACCCTGGCTCTGGTACCATTTCACACCAGGCTGGTGGGCTTGTAGAATCCAGTCTCCTGAGCAGCAAGAAATGCAAAAAAAGTATTTGCTGTAGGGAAGGAGTGACGGTCAGAAACAGGGAATCAAGATAGGGGTGCTGGAGCCTTAGTGTTGAGGCATTTTGCAAGAGGAAAAAGAGAGCTGTTTTTCATCCCTCCTAGAACTGTTTCTATGTTTTTTCTTCAGCAGTTCATTAAACCTAAACTGCCTGCCCTCCTCATGTTTCAGCGCAAGCCCATTTTGAGCGTTGTTTTCAAACATTATCTCAACGTCATTTTGGCACATCTATCCTGTCCTGCCGAATTTGCATGAGACCTAGTCTGGGAACAGCTCGTTTGAAATGACATTCAAGGGCTGTTTTAATATTTGGCTGCAGTTAACGTGGATGCAATTAGTTGACACTTGTAAATCCTCAGGTTAAAAGCCCCGTAAGAAATGCAGGAAGCTGAACACACACCCGAGGCCCAGCCCTCAGCCCCCGTAGGGTGCTGAACCTCCCTGCCACGGCTGGACCGGCACCACCTTGCCCTCCGAGAGCTCCTTACCCACACCCAGCAGATGTGATGCTGAAGCTTTACCGTGTATTTACATTGATTTCACTGGAGCGCCTTCTGCCCTGAGAGCAGAAAACCCTCCTGGCTAAGACAGGCTCACACGAACAGAAGGGACTGGTACGTCCCATTGGGGAAAAAAAAAAAAAAAATCCGTCTGATTGAATCTTCTCAGTCCCATATCAGCCCTTTGTAATACTTTTTGTTGTTTTGGATTGAAGGAACTCAGACTAGCCTGGCTCTCAGTACCCCAGACACATGCATTTCTAATCCTCATCCAGACCAAGCCGCGTTGTGCAATAGGCTCCTTGCTTCCAAAAAAACAAGAGATAACATGTACCTCTGCCTAGTCCATTCTTGCCTGAACCAAAGACAAATTAAGACCAGCCCAGGTTCCAGGGCAGGAGAGGATCATTGTAAGGCAAATGAGACCTTGGCTCCTCATGCTTCTCGATTTCGGCAGCAATTAGAAGACTGAAACCCAGACTTGGGAATGCTTTTCACGGCGTTTTTAAGGGAACAGAGGATAAGGGCACTTCGCAGCAGTTTAGACTTGGCCCTGGGCAAGCACGTGGCAGAGCCAGCCCATAAGCACCTCCTTCTCCAGCATCCCCAGCCAGCAGTGCTGGGCTGCACCGGCCACACCGTGCCACCTGCCTGAGGGCAAGATCATTGATTTTCAATTAAAAAAATATGCAGCCACGATTCTCCTTCTCCTTGCTCTTCTTCCAACCCTTAAGACATCCCCTTTGAAGAAGCCCGCAGTAATCACTTCACCTTAAATGCGTATTGCCACCAGTGTCAGAGAGCTGGGATGTGCTGTGGCTGTTCCTGCAGCGGGGCAAGGAAGCTCCTGGACCGAGGGGTAGCTGCAGGAGAGGTGGGACTGAAGCTGCTGCACACTGGTGGGGTGTGGGGAGCTGCAGGACAACCTAAGACAGATCACACACCCCTCCTCCCCATACGATTCCTCATGTCCTGTTTTAAAAGTCACTCCCACCTCCCTGTAAATTGGTGCTTTCCCTGTCACCATTCATTACTACACAAGTGACTTGCTTCCCGAAACCTTTTCCTCGAGCTCTCTGGAGAAGCGGTGTACAGATATCCAGGGCTCTCCAGCCCTTCCTGACGATTCTACTTTCATCTGTGCGTGAAGTCTGCTTTCACATTGCCTCTTTAAGTGCTAAGAGCAAGTGTTTTGATGTTAACTTCTGGGAACGAGCTCTTAAGCTACCACCTCATGCTTAATTACATTTATTTATTAAGTACTCCAGCATATCCAAGGGAGAACGGAGGTTTTCTCCTTCAAAGGGCTTCTGGATGTGGTTCCTCAAATACTTTTTGCCAAGCACAGAGCTTCTACCTTGGACCATGGAGCCCTCTCCCCTGCTGATAACCCCATGGCGCGGGGCCATGGGGCCTCCCTCCAGCAGCACAGCATATCTTTAGGGCAGGGAGGCACTCCCCTCAATTGTTCTCAGGTGACTGCAGCCACACAGTCCCTGTGTTCAAGCACGCAGCTGGCTCTGCCCCACATTCCCAGCAGGATGAGTGCTGCCACACTGTCCAGTTCAGGCTAAGGACACCGATGCTGCCACCCTCACTGCTGCCAGGTGATGCGGTGGGCATCATTTAACTCTTTTCCAGTTCGGTGCAAATAAAAGCCCAGGACAAAGCCAGATGCTGTGATACCCTTCCCTTTTCTGGAGCAGGGTTGGGTGATGCTGAGGTCCTGGGACACAGGCAGGGAAGCAGCAGGACAGTCCTGCAGCAGGGTGGGCTCCAGCCACCCCGGCAGTGTTTAGCCAGGCTGGTGGCATGGCTGCGGTGTGGGAGCAGCAGCCAGAAGTCCTGCTGGCTCCCACAGGGTCAGCTCTGCAGAGATCCCAGACACTGACAAGCCAAACATTACTTCAAAGCAGAAATGGCTTCAGCCTTCTTAATGTGTTCCAGGACAAAGATCCTACCAACCCACTGAGCAGCAGGTGCAAGACATGGATTGGGAACAAGGGCTTATTAGGGGTGACCACGACGCACAGTTTATGGCATTTTGCTGGTGTAGGGAAGCAGAAAACAGCTTCAGGAGATCCCTGCCTAGGGACAAAAGGTTGCTCCTAGCCCCAGAGTACATGGATGTGAAAGATGGGAACAGAGATCCCACAAGTCTAACTCTAGACACCTCTTGGCACAAGATGAACAGTCTTATCTTGATACTTGTGTTTGTTTGCCCAGCTCCAAACCTGTTTCAGCAGCATGAGAGCCTGCCTTGCCCGCTCCTGCCTCTTGCAGAGATACCACCTCTGGTCCCAGAAGCCAAAGGGCCCAACAAGGCTCATCCATTCTGCAGCCCAGGGACTTCCCAGTAGGAGGTCCCAGTACAGTCCCAGTAGGAGGTCTTTTAGAGGATGGGAGCCCTGCCCCGTGGAGCTTGGACCTGGATGATCTTTCCCCATTGTCCTCTGTGGTAAGATACTTGAATATTTTCTTGCTATGTTTTGTGAACAGGGCCTCACAATCACATTTTCTTGTTTGAGAGCAGTGGCAAGGATGGAAAAACTGCCTTAGGAGTAGAAAACCCCACCCCTGCCAGTGCCCCCATAGCTCAGATGAGCAGATGCTGAGGACTTCTCACCTTAAGTGCCCATGCCCAGGTGCAGAGAGGACCAGGCCACGGCCATGCTGATGAGGGGCACCAGCCCTGTGCAATTGCTGCCTGAGATGGTGGGATGGGCTCCGGCCAGTGTCCATGCTCTGACGGTTTCCGAGGTTATTCCCTGAAACACGTGGTGCAGGCCAAGTGGATCACCCAACTGAGCTTATCAGACAGCTCATTGTTCCTGCCTGAGTGATTCAGCCCCACCAAAGTGCTCCCTGGCAGCACAGCATCCAGGAGGAGGAGGAGGATGAGGAGGAGGAGGGAGGTGTGCAGTGCACACAGATAGTTCTCCTGATAGTGGGAGGCAGATAAGCACACGGGAGTTAATGGCTGAGCTCAGATCTAGTTGAGGCAGTTTGACCTTTCTGCTGATAAGCCTGCCTTCAGCTGACATGACAGACTTTGACACAAGCACTCAGGGGAATCTGTGGCCAATAAGTGAGACTTACTTTCCCCACCAAGTAATATTGATTAGCGCAGCGCCTGCAGACACGGCTCCAGGCAGTGGTGGGATTTCAGGGAGGGAGCAAAAGAGACAGCTGAAACGCAAAGGTAAAATGATTTGTTGACTGAACATATTAAGTGTCCTTTCTGTCTCCTACCATAGCGACCTGTGCACTGCTGAAAACCTTGGAAGGAGAGAGAGTCTTTCTAGTCTGGGCAGTGGCACTGGAGCTGGCTGGTGTCCCTGCGTGGCCTGGCTCATCTCCATCCCGGGGGTGTCCGTGCAATCCAGTGCCTCCATCCATCTCCCTGAGCTGCTTTGTGCTCTGGAATTCCTGGAAAAGAAACATCTGTCAGGAGCACAGATGCTTTCTGAGAATGTGGGCATTTAGAACCAAAAACAGACCAAGGATGCATCTGAGCACCTGTGCGGGGCTTCTTAATCTCTTGCTATCTCAGGAGAGGCTCTGGTCCAGCAATCCATCCGTAAAGGGTGGCACAGGACTGTGCCAGTGTGTGACACCAAACCCAAATGTGTGCAGCCTCACTCTGGGAAGCTGTGTGGTGGAATTCCCGTTTGGCTGAGGTCTCCATCCCCTGCAGACCCGTGGTTACAGGTCCCTCGTGATTCCAAGCTGGCTACGTTAAGCCACTATGGAGCATGGAGTGGTTGGATTTCAGCTTCTTGCTGCCTTGAATGTCTTGTTGGTGACATCACAAAGCTGAAATGTTGCTCACGCTGCAGAGTGGCTGCCCGGAGTCTGATAACACTGAGGTACCAGAGATACTCGTCAGATTCTCTGAGACACGAGGTGGAGATTGCTATTGTGCAGTGTTACCCTAATGTCCTTGTCTAAACACCTGCTGTAATCGACTCCTGGCTTGCTCAGGAGTGCAGAGCGGGGTTTTTGAAAGCAGAAGAATGTCAGGAAAATCCACAAACGCCCAGAGGGTTTTGTCCAGAAAGGAGACGGAGGATTCCTTCGACGTTATTCGAATAAAGGGAGAGGCCACCGGGGCACACGCCCACGGGGTTTTCCCTCTCGGTGTTTTTAGGGCGCAGCCTCCTTTTATCCTAACTCCCGGCCCCACGTTGCCCTCTTCCTTTCCCCATTGGCTGAGGTACTAGGAAGGTCCAGCCTTCCCGAACTGCCTACCGCGTATTCCTCCCTTGAACCTACTATTTTACCCCAAAGTTCCGAGGTTCAGGCTTGTGCAGACCCTTGTCTGTTTAGGAGCCAAGCTGTCTCGGTAACAAAACTGCTGCCCAAGGTCAGTAGAGACATTATGACCCATTTCAGAGACGGTAACACCCACACCTTCACCCATCAAATGATTTGTAAAGACATTAGCACGGATCTTTCCTCTCAAGAATGACCCAGAAGCTTGAGTTACATACAGTCTATATCAAAGGCGTTCTAAGTTATTTTAAAGCAATGTGTGATATTAGGTCAACACCAACAATGAGTCCAGGAAAACCTACCAAGTATTTTTAATGCTGAGCTAGTTTTAGGAGGATTACAAGGATGCACCCACCCAGGATGTTACTGCATCTTTCCACCATGCCTTGCACTTTTCTTTCCTCTGCATTTTTCTGCTTGCTACTGTGTACAGAAAGACAAGGAAAAAGCAGAATTTTTCCACCTGAGGTCTCAGGGCAGGACCAGGAGGTGCTTGCTCTGAACAAGTGCCCACCTACCACCCCTCTGGCTGAGATGTGATCCTGGGGTTTGATCACTGGGGTCACGATAGAAACTCAGGAGCTACCCAGGAGCTGGGACCTGCAAGCGCTATCCCAGGCTGCAGGGAAAGGGTGTTTAGAGAGGGATGAGATGCAAGAGAAGAGCACTCCCAAAGCTGTCGAGTGAAGCTGGGGCAAACACACCGGGGAAATTCCCGGGAGCTGCCAAAAGGCTGGAGGTCAGCAGTGGAAGTGCTTGGTGGGTCCAAGTTTTGATACATCCGTGCCCATACGGCTTCAGGAAAAAGCATCCCACCCCTCAGTAATCCTGCTTCCACAGCGGGCTTAATGCCATTTAAACAGCAGCAGGTCGGAGTGAGAGGGCCTGTCGGCGGACAGAGCCGGGTTTCAGAGGAGCAAACACCAGGGCCAGCCAGGATCGGGCTGCCAGCTGTGGCCTGGCAGCCCCTCTGCCAGCCAGAGTGGGTCCCGCAGCCTTTCAGGCACAGGGAGAAGTCTGGGGACCCTCCCGGGCGCATCCGGCCCTGGGGCTGCAGAGCCCCGAAGGCGGAGGAGTCCCGAGCTCTGCTATTGTGCTGTCCTCTGGCACATCGTGCTGTGCTGGCGGCTTGCAAAGCTGTCTATTGTCGGCACGTTAATAACCTTTCACAACGTTTAATTACTTGGAAAGGTAATCAGTCTTGTGGTAGTTCTTTTAAAAGCATGCCCATTCCACTTGCTCTTGGCAGAGAACTCTGCTTTTTTTGTCTTTCATTCTCGCAATAAATACGTTACAACTGATCCTGCTCCCAAAGGCAATACCTATTTGTAAAACAAAGAAGAAGATTGCTCCCTGGCTTTCTGGGTACCAACCCTGCAGCCGGGTGCCATGGAACCTACTATTTTACCCCAAAGTTCCGAGGTTCAGGCTAGGGAGACTCCCTGCGGTTTGTTTCGTGTTTGGTGGTGCTGGTTTTTTTTGTTTGTTTTTTTTTTTTGTTTTTGTTTTTTGTTTGTTTGTTTGTTTTTTGTTTGTTTTGGGGTTTTTTTTGTTTTTTTTGTTTTTTTTTTTTTTTTATGGATTCTCATTTTAAGGTGCCTGGTTTGACACGCACAACCAGGTAGTCAGGGCCAGTCTCTCCAGTTCACTGCCAGAGCTGGCCCCGGTGCTGGGTGCACATAAAATGACAGCCAAGAAGCCAGGTAGGTGTAAGTGACCAGGTCCCCTCTGCTCAGTCGCTGCTGCCCTTCTGCCGCCAGCAGCAGCGCAGGCTGCGACAAGCTGCGATGCCCGAGGCTGGGGCTGGGAGGAGGAAGCAGAAAGACCCAGCCAGCTGCAGGAAAAGGACAGGCAGAGATCACCCAGGTGGGTGCAAGGGCCACCAGGCTGTCTCCAAGGACAGCTAACCGTGACATTGTGAGGGTCAGGGGCCCGAGACTACCACCAGCCGCATCTCTGCTGCATCCAGCACCCCGGAGAAGTGGTAGGTTGCTCTCCTTCCATGCAAGGATGCCACCACTCATGACAGGAGGCAATTTATGCACGTTGCCTTTGGGCTTGTGACTCTGGGCCGGAAACTGAAGCCATGGAGGTTTGGTCCTCTCCTGCAGCCCACCGGCTGATGGCTGCTTCCTCCTGAGGCAGCCACTGCAGACACGCTGTCAGTTTCCCCCTGGCTGCCCCTTGCCAGCCTGGTGCAGCCCTGGGACCAAGGAACCAGCTGGACAGGGGATCTGCCTTGGCACAAACACGTCAGGGGCCGGTCCCGGGGAGGAGGCTCAGCACAAGGCTCAGGCCCCCGGCAGCCGTGGCCACTGCTTGCAGGAGCGGAAAGTATTACAGCAGATTGATTAAACACGTCCGTTTCCAGCGATGAACTAGCTCTGTCCTGTGAGCCAACATTTTCCACTTCACACATGGGGGTACCCACTTTTGGGAAGAAAAGCAGTAAATGGTATCAGAAAGAAACATTATTCAGGAGGGCAGCAAAAGCCTCTGGGATTTTCTTCCTTTCTCCTTAAGGACAAACTTGTCAAAGGACAAGTTTTTAAAAAGCTCATGGGAGCTTTTAAAAGCCTCACAGCCTGCAAATACCCCTATGTGGAGGCATTGGTGAAAGCCTGGTCCCAGTCTTGCAGCCCATCCATGCTGGTGTTTTTCTAATATTCTTGGAAGGTTTGACAGGGTTTTTTTTTTTGGTTTTNTTTTTTTTTTCTTTTAAAAAGCACAGCTTTTAACAGCCTTGGGGCAAAAGGCTCTTGCTTGCTAAATCACAAGGTTTGCCACACTAAAATGTAGGGACGTGCCCACAAACGGGAACTGGCTGTCTTAGCGTTTGTTCTTGACTGTTTGCCAGAATCCTTTAAACAACAGGAGGAGGTTCAGCCACCTAAACATCCCTGCACTCGCAGGCTCAGGGAGCCTGTAAACACGGGCATTAGCATATCAGACACATAGATGTGTTTACCAGCAGAGCAGGCAGTCCCGCTGCCGGTGGCTGGGTGGCTGTGGGTCAAGAAGTAGCAGGAACATCCGGCAGTGCCAGTGGTGTGTCCCTCCTGGCATGACGGTGGGATCCCATGTCCTTGCAGTGCTTGGTGATTGCAGACAGGAGAAAAGTGTCAGGGAACACCATTCAGTGCTGTAATGTTAGACATTTGGTTATCCTAGATTTTAGAGCCAGGTAAAAGATGATCCCCATGCCGCTCCACCGGACATGCTAACCAGAATTGGATTTGTATCAGTGTAATGAATGGACACATTTTTCCCCGGCCAGCTTGTTTGAAAGAACAGTGATGAGAAGGGACAGCAGCGGACCAAAACTTGTAGATCAGAAGAGATAACTGGCAAAATGCTCCCCTTAAAGAACCAAAAAGCAACCTCTAGTGCAGCCACTGGTGGTGCTTCCTCAGCATAAGACCTAACCCGTGGCATTCCAGAGGTGTATATTCTTACTTAACTTGGACAGCACACTTCAGTCCTCAGCTGCAGATATACCAAGACTTCTATTTCAGTCACAGACTTGGAGAGAGACCAGGTGCACACCTCAGACCTTGCCTGCAGTCATTCCTCAGCCACCTCACTGTTATGGTAATGTTTATTTAGACTGCTAGGGGTGGAGATGACCTAGCAAGGAGTTGAGAAGCTCTCCTAAGGTCCATCCCTCAGCTGGGCTTCCAGCAGCCACCTTCCTGACATTTGGACCCGGGAGGTGTGGGGCGGCACTGACTCTGCCTCCAGGCTCAACCCCAAGGTGCTCAACACTCCAACTCCCTTCTGCTGGCTCCATTTTCCTTCTTGTGTGTCCCAACCAGGTCACTTCAGAGGGATTTAGGATTTCAACAAACTGCACCGTTCACCTCAAGTTCTGCAGATTACAAACACTACAGAAAGAGTCCTCCAGTCTTTGCCTGCACCCCTCAGCACCAGCATTCCCTCAGCATCTCTTCCCTAAGTCCCTGCACACCTTTGAATCACTGAAGAGCTCAGGAGCTCCAAATTGTCCTTTGCCCGAGCTTTGCATCCCTCCAAAGTCTCTCTTGGTAAAGCAAATGGGATGCAGCTCAACTCCCACAGCACCTGGATTTTTCCTCTGCTCTCCTTGACCATTTGCTCCTGAATTTTCAGCACCCCTTGGCTCACCCAGCTGGGAGGCAGCACCCTCACTCCTGGCTCTGCCTCGACCTCATCCCTTGGATGAGAGCTAATGAGCACGTGCAGGTGCGTGCCCACCTCTGAGCCACTTCCGTAAGTTTGCAGGTCCCACGAGGTGGGTGAACCAAACCTTCTTCCCTCACAACGTCACGGCATTAGGTTATAAAGTTCATCTTGTCAGTAAGTAAGCCAATCCCACCCACAACTTCTTTCCACATAATTATGGTTTGCGGATATACCAGGAAAAAAGGAGAGCCCCTGCCGGAGATGCTGACGTCTTTTTCCTTTCAGGTTCAATGGCTGCTTTATTGCGGTCGGGTTTTCTTTTTCCCCGCCACCCGGTCTTTTTCTGACTGGAACTGTTCCCCTCCAAAAACGTGGTGACTTTTGCTGAAAAGCAATTCTGCCACTTCTGTAGCGAGGCAGCGCTCACGAATGGCACAGTGATAGTTACGGGATGTGTGGTTTACCTCAAGACGTCACATCTCCTCCCCCTGGAGACTTCAGAGGGGTTATTGCTCAAATTCGGCTTCGATTCTATAAAGGAAAAAGGCCCTGTGACTTTCACTACTACTTTTAATGTTCTAAGAAACCTTCACATTCCCTTCCCCAGGCTGCTTCAAAGGGCAAATAGCTGGGGCACAAGATGCTGCCTTTTGGTAAACACACGCATTTGAAGTGCCGTCTAAAATCCCATGAGTCAAACTGCAGTATTTCCCACCCAGGGAAAGGAACAATTGATTTTGTTTGGGGATTTTTCCCAGGTGAAGGCTGGTCAGAAGGAAGGACTTTGAGTACCAGATTTGTACTTCATGTTCTTAAATACTTTTGGAGAGCAACAGGAGTGAAGTATCTGGTGTGCCTCTTTCTGTTCTCAGCTGGAAGATGTCTGTCCCTGAGGACACGTTGCTGGGGACATCCATGGTCTGTGCAGGAAAAGAAGGCACCATGCTCTGCTGTGGCAAACAGCAGCCCAGCAAGAGCAGCATGACAGGGAAGCTGGGAGCCAAGGGGCAGGCAGGCTTGGTCGTGCCTGGCACGGGCGGCTCAAGGCTGCCTTAGTGCACACCGAAAGAGCTGAGAAAGGAAACCAGCAGCCAGCCCCGAGAAAGAATGACACAGAAGGTAAACAACTGCCATCACCTGTGCAAACACAGCCACTCTCATCCCCTTCACAGAGGCTGTGGGGGATGGGGAGGTGTTGTCCAGCCGGGCTGCCGGTGCTGCAGCGAAGGGTGCTGATGCTGACATGGATGAACTGAGAATCAGGGAGCCCAGCTGCTGCCACCCACCCTGGAGTTTGTCCTCTCTGTAGCTGTCCTGGCAAGGACAGATCCTCCTTTCTCACAAGTCATCCCCAGGCTTTAATGACTTTCTCCGCAGAACCCTGTGACTCCTCTGGGCATGAGGTTTTGCCCATAGAGAAGCTGATGTGCTTTCCATGAGCTGTTTCAGCCTTGTGTGACCCACAGCAAGTGGGGCCTGCAGGCACCACTCCTGAGTGCTGCCCATCTGAAGCTGTGGTGATATGGGGAAGGGCAAAGGTTGAAAAGGGAAACTATGTCATGGCCTTTTGTTCATCTCAGCTTTGAGAGTACAACTGTGGTGTCTGACCAAAACCATGACCGAGTTCCCCTTTGCTAAAATAATTTCTGATTTTCCATGTGGTGGTCAAGGATGGGGTCCCCAAGGGAGTCACAGGGTTCCCTTATCTTTATGTAGAGACTCTACACTATGCCTGATGAATGCAGGGTTTACTCATGGGTGCCTTCTTCGTGTGTGCCTTACCACGCTGGGACCTGCCCAGGAAACGCAGCTGGTTTCCTGCTGGCAGTTGGGCAGCACCTCCTTCAGAAGAGCTCAGCTTGTCCCCCTGCCTGTCACTCAGCACCAGCCTCTTGGGCTTCTCTGGGAAGGTTCTCACCTGTGGACAAAAGTACTTGTCTAGGGGATGAGCTGTGCCCCTCAAGTGTAGAGGAAAAGTGACCCAGCCTAGGTCTGGCAGCAGGAACTTGACACCAACGTCCCCACCAGCTGGGATGTGGGATACATGCCAGGGAGAGGAAAATGGTTACAACACAGCCAGGTGGAAGATGCAACGTGCATGTGTGCATTACCAGGACATTATCTCCTAAGAAATATGAATAGGGAAGGAGTTTCTTCAACAAAGCTGCTCCAGTGAGGAAAGGCCAGGGATGGGCACCTTCATACCCAGCACCCTGTCTCTGCTGAGGCTGGTAGGTTTCTGGCATGAGCTAATTAACTCTTCAATTGCTGAGGAAGCTCAGAGGACCTTAATTTGACCGTCACCATAAAAGTATTTTGTCTGTCGACAGACTCTTTCATCCAGGGATCTCAAAGTGCTTTACAGGTATTAATTAAACTCACCAAAGTAAGTATGAATAATTATTGTCATTGGACAGCGTGGAGAACTGAGGCCAGACTTGCCCAAGAGCAATTGTCAGGACTCAGGGACAGGCATGGAAGGAGGAATTCTCAGCTGCAGTTGCCAGACTGCAAACCCTCCTGCAGAGAACAGCCTCAGACTGCACACTGGCTGAGTCTGCCAAGGGACTCTGTGCAAGGGTGTCCTCCCCTAGAAGATCACATTTGAAGAACAGGGGGAAAAAAAGAATTATTTTCATTTTGGAATACAATGCAATCTATGTCACAGCAAAAAATTTAGGCAAAAATGACATGAAAATTTAAACACCCCATATCAGTGTGTAGGTTTTCTGAGTAACAGAAAAGGAATGCTGTTTCATTTATCCTGTATCCTGTAGCAGTACTTTCTGCTGGTTTATGTGACATTAGTAGTTTCTGAAAGTAATGCATAATAAATCACGTGTTGACGAATTAGGGACAGAATTTAAACACTATTTAAAACTTCAGATGATCAAACCTTCATTTATAAAAAATGTGCTTATTATTTCCTCTTCCTGTTATGAATCCCAGTGCTTCAAACACTTTCATTTTCCTATGCCTCAAACCATCCGGTATCAAGGAGTCTCAGCTCAAGGTTGCTTTGGTTGCAAGTTCAGGTATATTTTTAAAGTGATAAAGACTCTGTCATCATCTAGGCTGAACTCTTGCACAGCCCAACCCAGAGGAATTCAGCTGTTTACCTTGTAGATAGCCCAACTACTTACAGAATGTTATTGGGTTAATTTTCATGGATGTAGCTGTAACTGCTGAAAATTTCTCCTTTCCTCACCTTCCAAACCCCGCTCTACATTGCATGAAGAGACTCCAATACTGGGCTTCTTGTCTGCAATTTCCTTACCTACAGGAATGTTGTGGGAATTAATATACAAATATTGTGAGATTTGAAGATATCAGAGCAACAGGGAGGGGAGTCGTAAATATACCTCACGCAGATAATAGCGGCTATAAATTCTATTGCCTTGATCTGGCTTGGCACTGGCACCCTGCAGAACTCCTTGCTGTACAGTGCTCCTCCCTCCGTGGCAGCTTCACTGTTTATTACTGATATAATTACAGCAGTATGACGTCTTCTGGACGGCTCCGGATAAACAGCTTTTTCACTTTGAAATAAGCACTTTACACAGCAGTGGCAGTTCAACTGAAGAACATCTATACGAGGTGTGTCACGGTGGTGGTAAACTGATGATTTGTCCTACGCTGGCACAACTTTCCCATGCAATTGTCTTTTGGAGAGCTAATTGGCCTCCGAGTTCAAACTGAGCCACCACAGCTGAGGCTCTGCACCATGAACGCTGCCCAGAGCGAAGAAACCGAATGGGTGACTCTTCTTTATCACAGAGGATCCTCATTGTGGCCCTGCTGGAGCTGATGGGAGCTTCTCCCCCTGTGGAGCAAAGCCAGGGGTGCCAGTGCCAGCAGGCAGCCTCTGCTCCAGGCTTGCTGTCAGAGCCCTTCCTCTCCCTCCCCATGCAGAGGATCCTCTGCCCTGTGGCTCTGCCAAGCCCTGCCCCAGGCCTGTCCAGCGTGCAGGTGGTGGTGGGCCCACAGGAGCCTCCTCACCCACAGGACTTGAGGACATGTTCCATTGCTGCAGAATCCTTGGGCAGCTTCAGGTAAAATGGACAGGCACAGTTACTGACCACTTAATTAGGAAGGGAGAGCCTCTTCTTTAGTTCTAGAAACCTCATCACCCAAGCCATTGCAAACTGAGCTCAATCGAGTGTTTCAGATCGGTGTTGCCTGTTTCCAATTACATCTGAGCGCATTTCTGCAGAGAAGAGCCAAGGTCTTGATTTATAGGCTTTTGGGCAAGAGAATGCAGTGTTTTTCATTATCTTTATCTCTAAATCTGCTCTTGTTACTTGTTGCTTACAACAAATTTGCAGAGTCTAATGCAAAGGTCTTTTGTTAAGGTTTCCTACACTCGCATGCTAAAATCCTTCATTAAAGCCCAGGCTAATTGCTTCTGCATCAGATAGACAGGCCCATCCATTTCACCTTGCTCAGTGTGCCCTTGGGAAGGGAACACGTGTTTTGGGATGCATTCCCCCAGCGGTGGGAGAGCTGGAGACACACCTGGGGTTGAGCCTGTGCAGCTCACCCGTGCTGCCCTCCCACCAGCCCGAGCCCAAGCACCTCGCAGGCGCTGTGGAGGGTGGGAGAGGCAGCCAGCCTGCTCCTGCACCACTCGCTCTGCACCAGACATTCCTCTGGCTGGATTTTCTGCTGCATTGGCTTCCCACATATTTATCCTGACATCACATGGGCTGGGGCCCTTCCCGCCTCTGCCCAGCAGGAGTTTGCTAATAAAAAAAAAAAAAATCACTTTTAAAAAACACGATGTCTTCTGTGGAAGAAAAAGGCTCAAATGCAGCAAGAAAGAGTTTTATGAGTTTTGCTTCAATGCTTGTTGTGCAACATCCTTATTGGATTTCATTATTGATGATTTTATCTAACTTCAGCCTATGCCTAATAGCTCGGAGGTGCTGTTGATTAATTTTTTCTAGGTCTTTGATGTACCGGCAATAACTTGTCTAAGTTGTCCTGTGTCAGTAAAGTGGAAATTGCCATGCCACAGTCAAGGTATCATGAGGTGGCCAAGGCCAGAATAACTGCCTGTATCCACAGCAGGAGCAAGGCTTCCCCCAGCCACACTTTCCCTGCTGGCATTGGCTGATGGAGCTGTAATAAGTCAACTCACTAAAAAAGGAAAAAAAAGAACTCACCTGAAAAATGCTGCTTTTTAAAAAAAAGGGGGTTTTAAAGGCATTTTTTTAAGGTTTTTTTTCTGGGCTAGTGAGTTGAACTAACTCCATGTGACCAGGTGTGCACTAGAGCCAGCAGGACGATGAAGGGAGCAATCAGGCAGCAAGGAGCGGCAGGAGGAGGAAGAGGAGGGAGAAGGGCAAGTGGGGGCAGGCTGTAAGATCATCTTTTGATACCACACCCTACGTATGGACACTGTCAGTCTAATTCCTACCATACTGGTTCCATCCTTGATGTTGTAATCTGTTTCTGTGAATCTTTTCAATTAGGTAGTGATTTATTGGTTACTGGGGTGGGTTTGGACATCCTCCAGCAACAGACACGAAATCCCTTACCATGCTGAGCTGCGTCCTATTGCCTGCAATGCAAAGGCATAAAGCTTTTTCTCCAGGAAATGATTCTTTTTCAGAATGATTATAAGATTATATGACTAGACTATCGTGTGATGTAAACCTGTCTGTTTCCAAAAGCTTTGGTGTAGTTAGACCACTTACAAAAGGATTTGCTTCAAAATTTTTAGCTGTCCCAGCACATTAGTTGCTGGTTAACTGGAGGTCTTCCTGAAAAGAGTGCATTTATCAGCATAAATGGACCTGTTTCTTTCTTTACATAGAGGTTTACAGTCTACCCAAGTTAAAGTGTTTGCCAGTTCAAAATTTATTATTTCTTGTCATCACTTCTCTTATAGTCATCACCTCTCTGGTGTTAGTCCAATTCCGTGGATTTGTCAATCACCACCACAAAGAAACGCAGAGCCAAAATAAACCTGGCACCACTTTATTTCTGTATTACAAATGTACTGGCACAAACCTTGTCCACAGAATCTCCTATTTCAGCAAAGTGCTTGAAATCCCATTGACTTCAATTAGTAAGTTAAGCAAGTGCTTAAATGCTGTATTTGAACTGGGACCTGAAGACCGTACCTTGGCCAACTGGATTTGTTGTATTTTTTTTTTTCTAGTTATGCTTTTAGAGGAATTTCCACATTTCAGTTAAGCCAAAACATCAAAAATTTGGAGGAGATTAAGGAAAGCTGAAAGCTGATACTACGTTGTCTTCTGGCATACCTCATTTACAAACTGTAGTCAGTTAAGCATTAAAGATTCAAGGAGAGTGAATGAAAAAATGAGATGCCTTCAAAATTATGGGCTCAAAACTTGGAGGGGAAAAAAAAAAAGAGGTCTTGCTCAGCAAAATGACACAAGGAAGGGAATTACTGATGTATTAGAAAAACGTGGACCACTATGAATAGGCTTTACTTCATGGTAGCTGATGGTGTCTGGCAATTCTACGCAACACACTACTCCTGTTCTCCCTGCACGTAATTTTATATCAGTGTAATGCGTGATTATTACAAAATAACCACAACGTGCTAGGAAGAACTTTTCAGGCTTCTCAGTTGGACAAAGCTCATCTGGTCTTAATTTTTTTAAGGAACATCTATTTTAAGGTTTTCCCCATTTAGCCAATGGAATCTATGGTAATTTGACTTCTATTAAATCAAAATTTTTCCCATTATTCTCTCTGGTGATCAAAAAGCTCTGGGGCAGTTTCCTGAGAGGCGAGAATACCTTATTGCTGGAGCAGGACAGCTGAGCAGCAGCATGCAAGTTCTCCCCCACCTTTGTCCTGTTGGGAAAGAGCCTTCCAGTCTGGCCACTTGCCCTCAGCCCCAGACCCATGTGCTTCCCTTGCCCAAACCTGTTTCTCCCTGGCATGCTTGTGCTGCCCACCAAGAGGTTTTGTAGGAGGCAGAGCACTGTCCTTTTCCCACTGGGTTTGGGCACCTTGCTCGGCACATCTGCTCCCAGGCAATGCCAGTGGGATGTGGAAGGAGAGACTCAGGCTGAGGATGGGAGCCATTTCCCACTCTCACAGTGAGATTGGACACGGTTTCCCCCTGGCCCAGACAGGGTGTGAGCAGTGCTGCTGGCTGGACCTGGCTCTTGTCCTGCCATGGAGCACCTTGGATAAATCACATCCTTGCTTTCTGCCTCAGTCCCTTGTTTGTAAAATGGACACAAATACTTCACAAGGGTGTTGTGAAACCTAATTAATTAATTAATACCTGTACTGCACTTTGATGTCCTCACATGAAAAGTCCTATATAACTACAAAGCATTTTTAATGTTATAAAGCAAGAACTTCTTGCTGTCTTGCCTTGGCAAAGAGACTGATTAGATGTTATCAGTTCTGCTGCTCACATGCACAGAAACTGCTGCAGTGGGGTTTGGATCTTTGTTTGTTTTTAAAGAGTCACAGAACAAAATGATGGGAAGAGTTAATTTGGCAGTCTGTTCCCTATGACTTCAGGGAGTGGCCAGAACTGGCTTTATATTTTCTGGCAACAAAATAAGCTAAATAGCCCTAGAAGAAAAAAAACCCGAAACAACACAACAAAAACAAAACCAAAAAAACCACCCCCAAACCCCGACATATCTGTCCATACAGGTGTGTCCTGACCACACCTGCAGTAACTGGACCAAAAGGCTTTCTAGCCTAAGCCCAAGACAAAAGCTGTACCACAGGAGCACCTAATCCTGCATTAAATAACTGCGTACTGCTCACGTTCATAGAAGGCAACTGGCTCCTAAGTCAGAGTCTGTTTGGGCCAAACCTCATTGCCTGTTTCTGACTGTTCTGCTGTTAAGACTCCTGTCCCCTTTTCAGTTTTACTACCTAAGTGATGAAGACTCAACCTGGGCAGTTGGGACTGAAGAGCCGTGATTCTGCTTTCATCATGAAATGCGTGGTACTGGGATGCCAGAAGGCACTATTGCAGAGCCGTGCCTTAATCTGCACTTAATTGATAACCAATCTTAAGAAGCTGCAATGTATGGTCCTTCCTTGAGAGAATTCAGTTATGTCTGTGTGCAGTGGAGGGATGAAAGTGCAACTTTAAATGTTAAAATTCCCAACATAAAATTCCCAACAGACCTGTCCTGCACTGCATTTAAAGATGCACTAATAAGTTAATGACAAAATACAAATGCCCCGACTCCTGCAATTTAGAAAACTGGAGCCAAAGGAGTGTTAATAATCCTGTTTTTCTTTCCCAATTAACACTGTTTACTTTCTGCATTTCCTTGACCTTGAAGAGCAATCCTGCACAATTCCACGTACTCACCTCCACCTTCAGCCCTTCCAGCACAAACACAATACCCAGCAGTGCCCTTCCAGGCCCACAGCAGCACAGTGCCAATAAGCCTCGACTCCCTCCCTCTCTGGCTGCCAGCACCCACTTTCTCTCCCATCCCTGAAACCTAAAACTGGCTGTACACGTTGTCATTTGCTAGGATGAACAGGTAAATACACACATGAAGCACCTTGCAAAGGGCTTGGGCTCCTTCACTGACATTTCCAAAGGTTGTCTCAAAGCTTGGGGATGCTCACAGCCGCCTGGAAGCAATAAGCAACTGCTCGCAGGCACTTTTTTGTCTTTTAAAAAAATTCCTTTATTTTAATGACAACTTCTCTCTCTGCTCATCTGGACAGCATTTGGAAGACAGAGGGATTCTGTGCATGCCACTGCATGTGGCAGCACTGTGCCTGAGCTGAGTGCTCTCAGCCTGTCCTGCCCAGTGCAGTGAGAGGGGAGGGAACCAAAGTCCAGCTCAGGTTGGAACAGCTGGAGGCAGGAATATGCACAATGGCAGGAAACTGGGTACATCGCCTTTGCAAAAACAAATAAACAACACTTTTAGAAATCTTTTAAAAAAATCCCATTCCCGAACCAGCTTGGACAAAATCCCTTCCTTCCCCCAGCAAGAGAGGGATGCAGAGGCTGAAGTGTTTTCACACTGAAAGCATGGCATCGTTTGTGAGCTTTTTCTACAGTCTACAAATAAACAAAACCCAGGGAGTGTTTTGCATTCAATAGTTAATCACAGTTGGCTGAGTGTTTTTATTTTTCTTCACTGTAAAGGCATTCTTGGTCCGCCTCCCAAACAGCTTGTTTTGTCTGAGAGATTTAATCTTGAGTGGCAGGACAAGGTGCAAAGACAAACCTCACAACAATTCTTATTTTTCTATAGCAAGATGTCAGTATGTAAAAGCTAACTACCCTGCAAACAGGCCCCTCAGGTTGGCATGCACAAGGGCTTCTTGCCACAATTGCCAGTCGGCCCGGATACCCCTGCCCACAAAGCAGCTCATTTCATTCGGTTTTAACTCTTTCCTGTTTGTGAACTGCTCCTTAAGTGGTCTGAACAACCAGAATTAAACGCAGGTTGGACCAGTTTTTAGCCCTAGCTCCTCCCTGAAGAAGCATCTTGTTTGTATACACCGAGCAGTGGCTCCAGAGGCCCGGCCTACTTTGAAATCCAAACACAGTTTTTCTTCAAAGCAATATCAAGGTACCTTTCATAAAAATGAAGGGATGATGAAATACATATATAGTGCATCAACAAGTACTTGAGCTGCTCAGAATCAGCTTAGGCAGTTACTTAAGAGCATTGTGTTGTACAAATATCAGCCACATTTTTGCAACCATGCCTACTAACACAAGTGAATGACTGAAAAGGTACTGAATTTATTTAAATTTTATGGTTTTGCCCTTTTAAAATCTAAAAATGGTTAGAAACAATAAACTTACGAAATATCACCATTATGCTCTTCATTTTGTTTCCAAGTGCTATTGCCTCTGCACAATCTTTAAAGGAGATAGTTTGTGCTTAGATCTGTATCACAGGCATTAAAAAATTAATAAACCCATGTCCAAGTTGCCTGAAAGGTTTGTCTTTTGGTCATTTAGTCCTACACTTTGCTTGAAGCAGGACTATCTCCAGTTGCTGGATTAGGACCACCATGGCTTTGCCTGCTCCTGGCTCATCAATCTCCAGGGAGATGCCCCAGGCTCTGGGGGGCACCACTTCCACTATGGCACTGCATGTTCCTGTGGAAATGCTCTCTGCTGGAGATCTGTGCCTTTGATGGTGTCACTTCATGAGGCAGAATTTTTGGCAACTCTTCCCCATAAACACAATCCAACAGACCTGGCAGGAAGCAGTCATGAAACTGCCTGCAAATTCATTTCAACACTTCTTGCAACTTCCCTAATTCTGTGTATGTAACACTAGACACAGGGAGATACTTCTGGTATTTCTTTAAGGTATATGCTCCAAAATCAGTACAAGGTCTTAGCAAACATGGCTCTGTACAAATTGATGCTGGTAACCTCCATCATCTTCTAAATACTTGCCCTGAATCAGCTGTTGAGCCTGACTGTTGAGCCTGCTCCAAAGTATCTCAGGAACAGAGAACATAACAAACACTTCACACAGTATGGCTAATGTGGGGACCCTTTTGCCACAGTGTACCACGGTACTGAATACCTGGTTCATTTCTGAGAAGAGCCATGACTCTAAAGCACCACAAAAACAATGCCCAATTCAACAAGATGGCCATGACAAATGCAGAAGAAATAGTCCTGCCATCCACAAGCACGACAAACCAAGTGACTAGGTTATTTCTGAATCTCTTATAAAGTACTCCAGCAATGGGTAATGCCAGAGACAGGGAACTGGATTTGCCTGAGCAATGTCCTGACAGACACCACCTCCTTCCTCCTCAAATCAGGCACCTCTGAGTATTCTTTGCAGCTTTGCTTTGAAAAGCCTTTTCCTCACAAGCAGGCATTTACCCTTTTTGTATAAGCTCGGTATGAGCAATCCAGATTGTTGCTGAACACCCATTCACTGGAGGAGAGGAAGGCAGGATCAAGTTGCGGGGGTTTTCCTGCAACCTGCCCATAATTAGCCCCAAGCAGCGGCTGAGTCACTCCCAAAGTCCCGGTGCTATTAGGACCAGACACGCCGCGGCCAGTGTATAATTATATACCAGCCACCACGTGTGGAAACGGCTCCATTTACTATCTGACCCCATTAGACAGAAGCTGTCATTTCTTCTTGGCTACCAGGGCTGAGGGTGCTCTGAGGAAGACAAGACAAATTCTCACAGTCCAAACTCATTCACCCAAACTCACCTCTTGCTGAAACCAGGAGATACCATCCTCTTTCCTGGTTCACCTGTGAGCTGCCTGAGAGCTCCCCTGTAGTCAAGGGGAAAATGGGTGGTGTTGAGACACAGCAAGCACAGCATACAAGGGACAGGGAGATGAGTGCAGAAAGTTTAGGAAACACAGCATTCCCAGTAGTGTCTATTTCATCAGCGAGCAGGCTCACTTGGCCAAAACACACAAGAAATCACTTAGCTGGCAGGGCTGTACTTGAGTTGCAGTGGGATTTTTCAGCTGCCTTTTCCTATCAAGGTATTAAGAGGAACACCTGGCTTCAGCAGTATCAGCAGGGTGGCATTGCTGCTGTGCTGGGCACAAAAATGAACCTAGTCCCAGCTGATGAGCAACCAAAGCCTGTCACCTCCTGATCTCACAGGCTACACACAGTGCCTGAGCCAGCAGAGGCCCATTTGCTGGTCCTCTGAGGAAAGTGAAGAACGGCTCTGGGTTTTTGTCAGCCTGTCACACACAGTTCAAGTGAGGTTTGCTGGGAGGGCTGAGACACTTGGGCTACTGCTGACGCTGCAGTTCAGAGAAGAAATGCAGGGCTCCAACCTCGAGCTGCTACTCTTGCACCAGTGCTACATCCCCTTCAAAAGACACAAATAACCTCGATGGCTCTGGTTTTTAAACAAGTACTGAAAAGATTTTGCTGAAAGGGACAGTGGAATAAGGGAAACAGGATGTCAAATTAGGATCAGCGTGAACCATTTCAAATAAACAACGAGGAAATAAAATGTACCCTGAGTGCTGGCAGGCTTGAAGGCTTACAAAGTACTCACCCCACCCAAATCAAGGGCTTGAAATGGAGCAGCAGTGGAACAGAAACCCCTGACAGTGTAAGATTTGCTGTTCCCTAGTACTGCTTTGCCATCCTCAGGGACAGAAAAGGCATCATGAGGGTTTAACTAAAGTTGGATGAAAACATGGAGTACCCCAAGGATCAATTTTCACTGTGGGCAGCTGCAGCACGAGGCATTAATTCTTCACCCTTTCTGGTGACAGGAAAAACGTAGGGAGCTGTAGACACAAATAATGTTAGACTTGTAGTGTGTATTTTGCAATGAAATGCTTGCTTTACTTCCTGTTGCTTAGAACTGCATTTATTCTTTAGCACTGCAAGAAAAACCTCCTGTATTTTGTACTGGGTGCACGTTTAAAGGCCCATATATTGTAGACTCAGCAAGTGGCAGGGCAGCTGCCAAACCTTGCTTCCTTTCTGATTTCTTGATGATTTTAAGACCTATTTTCAGCAGCCAATACTGGTTTCTCCCTTTGCTTTTTTGCTTGGTAACTACCACTTCAACAAAATGGTGTTTGTGCAGTGCCTTGGAATCAAGAACTGAGCTTTTTAACATCAGACATAGAATAGAATAAGAAAAGCAGGACTAAAATGACCTACACACCAAGGTCTTACACCAAGGTCTTTCAAGGCACATGCTTAGAAATATATGGCAGAACTCTTGAGTTCTTGCAGAATAATACGCTGACTGCTAGATTTTTATTTCTTACATAGCTAAAATCTCTTGCATGTTTCTGACATTTGTGTTGTTTACCTTCCCCCAGAACAAAGCTTGAAATTGTTTTCTGAATCTTCAGAAATCAATAAATTAAAATATTAAAATACTCTGCATTGTTTATAGACATTTTTCAGACTTTTAGTGGCTTTCCCCATAGGGGTAAACCCTATTGATGTGAAGTATAAACAAGAAAAGACAGTGTCTGATTAATGCTTTATTTAGGTGCAGGCTTCCTTCAGGAAAGGACAATTCACTTTGTCCCTGCTAATTTGCTAATATGGAAATTAAATGAAGAGTTGGTAAAAGAAGTATGCCCAGTGCTATCAGCATGATTATCTCATTGATCTGGTAATAGCCTTTCCTCAGAATTCTTCTGGTGTGAACACAGCTGGCTTAGTAAATAAAAAACAGCTTCTACTTATTTTACAGCAAATAATTCTATATTTAATGTAGACCCACAAAATGTTGGCATATACCTTGTTGCCTTGTTAAAATAAAGAGCTCAAATTTGCTAAAAAGCACAGTAAGTAGTAAGGATGAAGCAAAATTGTCCCAGAAGAGGACAGAGACCTGAAAATAAAAACTGAAAAGGAGATGACTTAAGGGATTTTCAGTACCATTTAAGAAGTAACTTTTAGGTTTAATGAGTGTTACAATGCATCAATTACAGAGACATAATTTAAGGAAAGAGCATTCACTTGGAAGTTCAGTTTGGTCACAGACTTCATTTGCTTTGCAGGGCAAGGAACAGCACCCCATAACTGACAATCATGGCTGTAAGTTGTGTCCTTGTGTCCAAAGCTTGCCACCTCTTTGCAGCACATCTTTCTCACAAAGCTAGAAAGGTGAGAAGCTCCCCTTCTGCACTGACCAAGGACTCGCCCCTTCATCTCCATGCCACTGCTGCACAGACACGGCACTAGAAATGTATTTCAGACCTGCACTGGTGATCCTCACAGGCTGCTACAGGTTTCTATTGCCTGCTGCTTCTCTGGTTGGGGCTACTGACACAGAAGGATGTCTAAGCTGCAGTCCCTGCTCATCACTTAAACACGCTTCTGAGCTCTGATAAACCCCCAGCCTTGTATTACAGGGCACTGCTCAATGGAGAATACTCAAGATTTAATCCTCTTTCCTAGGTAAGAAGTCTCTGTGTAAAACCACCTGAAGTGAGACTTAAAGTACTGCACTTCATGGCTAAATCTCATCCACCAACTGATTCACTGAAGATGCTTATTGCTGTAGGTTCCAGACAGGATGAGAGGAAGGGAACATAGAGAGAAACATCCCTAGGGAGGGCTTAAGAATGCACAGGAGATCTGTGCTAACTCCAGAAATGATCTCTTCTCAAAAACTGACTCAAGTCTACTCTCTGTATGAATGGGAGGATGTCCAAGGACAGTGACAACACCAAAATGTACTGATTCAGCAAAAAAAGAGAGGTGCCAATCAACAAAACAGTGGCCAGCACAATGGAAAGATCAATGAAGGCCAAATGATGTACGGTATGGTTACCTTTTATTTATTCTTCCAGCTGTTTGTCCAGTCTTTCCAGCAAGTTCACAAAAAGTCTGACTTTGAATACATAAGATTTGGTATTACCTCTAGGACAGTGGATTGTGTATGCAGATGAATGAAGGCTGGACTCTTAAGTTTGTGATTTAAGGATCTTTGGAAAACCATGCATTAGCAGGGCTCAGTAACTCAAGTCTTACCGCATTCTTTCAGTCAAAACTAGGACAGAGTTTAGGTTTTTTGATATGCTTGCAACATTGTTACTTTTCTCCTATGTTCTGTGGTTCTCATAAGCCAAGGAAAACCAGCCCAGGTCTGACTGCTCCCTTCAGCTGCATATATCACATAAGAGGGGAGGAGGTGCTGAGAGCCTCGGTGCTGTTAAACTGGCCTCAATGGAAATTATAATAAAACAGGAGATAACAGAAATAACTCCAACTCATTAGATCCCAACTTTTGTGACTAACTTAAATGCCTTCAATGGATACTTGATTTGATATAAAATTATTCAAACAGACTCTCTCTTCTGGTATAGTATTTATATGATAATTCTCCTGGAGAGAAGCTTTTGTTCATTTCAGTGTCTCTCCTCTCAATGCCCCCTCTGGAGAGCTAACACTCCCAACACTTTTGAGAACTATTAGAAAGGGATCCATAAAACACCATGTAGGTCAAAGAGTGAAGGGTGACCTTGAAATAAAGAAAATGTTCATTAAGTGTAACAAAAATGCCATTTCTTCTAATCTGAAAATCGATAGGCTTATCTTAAACACAAACAGTACAATTTTTCATATTTTCTTTTATTTTTTTCAAAATACTTCCAATTGCAGCACGATGTTACAATTATACTGAAACTATTGAATAGTTTCTGTGTATGTTAGTGAAAAGTTGGTGAAACTATTAAATTCAACAAAATGAATTGCTGGCTTAGGCTTTTTGTACCCTCAAAATATTTTCTTACATGGCTTCTAAAACTCTTTAATAATAAAGGAGTTCGTTGTCCAAAATGACTAGGACTGAGGTGAAGGATGCATTTTTGGTTGAGATTAAAACTAAATTCTGAAGAGTGGACTTCTTTTCAAACTATTTTGCAATTGCTTGTTTGAATTATGATAACTTCTGAAAATATAGAAAAAATAACTGGTGCCATTTGGGCAATCAGGTATATAAAGCACACACCGTGTTCATTGGGCAATCAGTACAACACTGAATCAAAGACAAAGTTAGAAAATGTAAGATGCCAGTACTGATGCAACTTAAGGGTTTGGTTTATACCTTTTGAAGATGGCTAGAGATTGTTTCTATCAGATTTTGAACACCATGAGAACAAATGTTTTTCATTAGCCACTCTCCTTCTCCCACCCCATTCACAAGGTTGGCTTATTCTTGAATATGTGTCTGTGGCTTTGGCTTTTACCTGAAGAAATGCAGACGTGAGATCATCCCAGTATACTAAACAATATTTTGTTCTTAGTCACCTGAGGTTGTTCAATGATGATTTTGCTATTCACATAAAAACATTACCATCCACATGTGCTATAATCATACAAAAGCCTCATGCAATGTCTCCAGAGACAGAATGCAGGCTCAGTCGTTTGAAACTGTTGACAGTCCTCAGACAATGCACTGAGAATCACAAAGGGGTGGGTCACAGGACAGAATATGCCTTTTCTGCAGAATTACAGTAAAGCTTCTGATTTTGTTTGCAGCTTAATTTTCAGCCAAGAACTTTAGTATTAAACATAAATTAAAATTTGCCCACTAAAACTAGCTAAAAATACTTGTAGTTTCTAGAGGCGAATTATTTGCATAATGCTTAATTCTTAAGCTTCACTACTCAAAACCCATCTGTATTTCCTAGGTGAATATAAACCCTGAAAAGCACTATTTTTCGTGCAAAATAACAAGTTGTAGAAAGGGTAGGAGAATACTGCCAATCAAGTAGTTTGACGAGACTTCCTTGCATGTGATGCTATAGTGAATAATTTAAAATTAAATGTTTTCCAGTTCCACTGTATACTATTAATTTAGTTCCTTGTATTTAGCAGAAGTAGGGCACATTTTCCAGATACCATTTATAAACAACATACTCTGGTAATTTTATTCCTTACTGGAAAGTACCTTGGTCTATCCACAAATTAATTGGGGAAGTGACATCGTGACCGTTAGTCCCAACTGGTGCGCCTGACATAAGCCGGAAAGAAAGGATGAATAGGTGGGATTTTGCATTTGGCATTTCAGAAATAGGGGAGGTAATGTTTCCAGTTATACACACTTAAAAATATTTTCTGAGAAGATATGGTGAGCTTAAGCATTAAGCTAAATACCTATAGCCCTACATTATTTCATCAGCTATTTTCCAAGACATCATTCATTCCTTTGCTGAGAGGTTCCTTCTTAGCAGTATTTATCTTATTTGGAAAAATTACAGGTCTATGAAAGAGCTTTATTTTGTTATACTGGTTTATATAACTAGTTACTTGCATGTTTGTACTAAAGAAGTAGAACTTGTTTGTAATAGCAAGGGGCGCGCATTAGGAAAATACCAAAATTGTACAACTGGAAATAAAAACAAAGCATAAAAGCCTAACATTTCACATAAAATGAACTTTCAACAGAAGTATTAGAAAAACCACCAAACCTCAAACGCCTTGCCATATTAACTTCAACTGGAAAGGCACTGAGAATTGAAGTGTGCAACTCATATCCATATCCATGTGAGAGTAACAGCCACAGTGAGACGCAAACCTCCAAGGCAGAATATGGCACTGTACAGTCCATTAGGCATTCCCGGTACATACGGCAGTTTTATGTTTTCTTAGGATAAGCTGAAAATGTTAACTAAATATACACATTACATCATATTTCCATGGGGAAAACCAATCTAATTTAGACCATCTGATGACAAAGAAACAAGGCATAACATACAGGACACTGTTGGCACAAGAAAGTGTTATCATATCAATACACGCCCTTTTAAATTTAATCCAACAGATATATAAAGGAATGGTGGTGGCAGAGGCAAAGGGGCAGGACTAATATCAAATATTCAGTTCTAAGCATGCTAGCGAGGTCGTTGTTTCAAAAACTGAAGCCACCAAAATCAGTTCAGAGGCAAGAAAGCACCTGTCAAGACAATCCAACCCATTTCCAGGCATTCTTCTGGGCTGACATGTGCAGACTGAAGGATCTGTCCAGTATAGTTTCCATGCCTGAAGATGTCTAAAGCTTCCCATTAGCAAATGCTGCTTCCTGGAACTGAGGGACAAATGTCTTGAAATATGTCCTAGTGAAAAGAACAGAAAATATATGATTAGGAAGGAGTACTCATAAAAGCATGAATTGAAGCACTTGATGTTTCCCCTGTGTGGAAAAAGCTTCACATATGGTACAAAAGGCCCAAAAACAGACAAAGCAATGGAGCAGGAAAATAGTGAAGGGTAGTCAGAATACATGTAGGAGATAAGCTCTTTATCTGTCTCAGAAACCTTGACATGATACTGTCACTGCTGATGTCAGCAGTTTACATAAAATGCAGCAAATAAATACTAAGAACATTGTATGAACTGTAATTCCTTTTATTAAACTTCAAAATTGTTCTTTTTTAAAGTGTGCTTTGTATATTTTGGGTCTTATTTTGGATCTATCTTCTTTACAAAGGATCAAGTGACTCATAAATCCATAAAATTAATTAATCCTATGTATCCAAAATTGAGTTAGAACTGTACCTTTGAGAGTTTTTTGCTGCAATACTCAACCATGTAATAAATGTGTTTTACATGTCCCAGGGATGCTCTTTACTTGCCAGTTGAATTAGAAGTTGCTTCATCATTCTGCCTTTGGTTTTTGCACCAAACTTTCACTTTCTCTTTTTTTTT
>WEIU01011685.1:992-22111 GCA_013389925.1 Aegithalos caudatus | reverse complement strand
TTTTTTTTTCTTTTCCCCAGGGTAACTTTGTGCTGGGTTTTTTAAATACAGTTGGTAGAAAATCTGTATTGACCACTCAATAATACCTTTTGCCTTCACATATCCATGCTGACAATCTGCAAAGATTTTAAATTATGTAGCTGCAAACTCTCATCAAACAACACTTCCCATTTACTTATGGTGAAAGGATTCCAACACCAACACACTTGATTTCTGCTGTTGCTTTTGCTCGACTGGTACTGTAGCCAACTACACAATTGTTTTCTAGTTACTGCTGCTGGTGTAATAAAGTTAAAAGGGTTGTTTAGGTGTTTCTATTTCTCTTAAAATCTTCATGTGGTAAATTCAGAGCATAACATCGAGACTCAAATTCTGTGATGAAAGATACAATGTTGTATCAGTGAGATTTCTGCTTTTTATTTCTGGGACAAGGACAATCATCATGGGGGGATGAATCATCTTCCCAAGTCATTCACAAAATATATTCCCCTTAAACTCCTCAGTTTATGACTGCCAACATTTCCAGCATACTGATCTCAAATTCATCCATACTAGCCCTATTTGCACTCATGTTTTGTTTCAGCTCAAGATGTGGGACTTTCAAGTGCTTTTTCCATCAAGAGATGATTTGAGGAAAATGAAGGGGATTTAATCATCATGCTTGTCCATATCAAGAACAGACTTAGCAGTACAGCAACACTTCTACTACCGGTACAGTGTCCTTATTAAAGCCCTTGAGCCACAATCTTCATCTTTTCACAAAGACAGAGAGACCTTCTCTCACTGTATCAGGCACATGTACTGTGTTCCTTCTCATCTGACAGCAGACTCAAGTTATCACATTTGGATATTTTTCCTACCACTGGCTTTAAGAGCAAACTTCATTCTTAAATACTACACATTATTTCAATATTTTACTTAATTCTTGAAATATTTTAATAAGTACTGCAACTGTGGTATAATTCTGTAAATAATTGGCTCTAATTATAGACCCTTAATGCATTCAAAATCATAGTAGCCAGTGTATTTGACAAATATATCCATTTTCTCCTACTCTAAGCAAGGCATACAGGAAAATATGAGTTCTTCAACTTTTTCAAGTTAATATGTCTGACTTGGGCAGGCACTCCTGTAGTCATGGTGATCTCTGAAGAGTTCTACTTAATCCCTCCAAGTCTTCTGGAGAAAGACTTGGAGGTAGTGCTCCATTCTCCTCAGTAGTTCTCTATTGTCAGAATTGTCCAGCAGGTAAATTGAGTTTGTTTGAATAATCCCGGGATTGAGGTAAGGACTCAATTGTATCCTGTCCAGCTGTATGAGATACAACCAAGAATCCCAGGCATTTGTCCCAACTGCTGTCCACTTCTTTGAAAGGAATTGTACCTCCAGGATTTATATAATTTTGCATCCCATCTTTCTTTCCTGCTGTACCCTACAAGAACTGCTTCAAGACATCTGCAAGTTTCTTCAAATCCACAGAATCCTGACAGAAAAACATCAACTCCATAGATGACTGATCTTCATGAATTAGCTGGAACAGCAATGTTCTCCTCTCTTTCAATTAAATTTGGTGAAAGCAAGAATTAAGAAGGGTGTAGGTCAGAGTGAATGAAGGATAGACTGAGGCTTTTTGAGGTTTTTGATTTATTCTTTCCAGACAAGTATTATTATGCTGACATTTGGCAATAAAATCTTGTTATATAAACTATTTCAACACTATAGCTATATTAGAATTATAAAAGAGCTTCTCCAGGCTTTATCTACGTCACCTGATTATTCACTTTCTGAAGTAGAAAGTATTTTTGCATGGATCACACATACATATGTAGTGTGCCTTTGTATTTTTATGTTCCTGTTGAAACTTGTTTTGACAGAGTGAAAACTTGTTTTGAAAATACTGAACACCTACAACAATACCTTCTGGATGCCAGATGAGAGGATTTGTCCTCCCATGACCACACAGGCATATCCAGCTGATTTGGTTCATGTAACCCCTAATCATTAATCTCCTGTACAGAAGGTATTTAATATAATTTTCAAAACTTTCTAAGATTTCCCGTTTGTTTCTGGCAGAAAAAAATCAAAGATGCCAACCTGTCTTTTTTATATATATATAATTGTTTTATTTCTAAATTCCTTTTGTCAGGAGCTACCTAATTCAATGTGATTAGCACTAATTAACAAAAGGAACTTTAATTAATAAATTGGTGCATTAATTCCAACAGTGGGTATGTATTTAGGTCATATTCCATATGACTGCTCATTATGTCCTTAACCTGTGCTCATGCTCTCCTCCAGCATCTCCATGCCTTGCACTGAGCAAGGGCTGAATACAAAAGTGTGGAAATCTGATGAAAGGTCATTCTTTTAGTAGGCCCCATGCCAATGTTCGAGGTATAGCTTTTTCCTTTTAAACTCAGACACAAGACATTTGAATCTCTTTGCTATTTTTACCACATATAATGCATTAAAAACGTATTTCCATTGGGTGAACCATGTTGTCTATTTATTCACAGGCACTTCCACAGCATTCCTCACCAGGCTGAAGATACATGAGCACTCACAGCAAAGCTAAATAAACCCATCTCCTGCTTTGGGATAACTATGGGGTAACAGGATTGCAACACCTCTATTAGGAGTAAATGATTTTTATATCATTGTCTCCACACCTAGGATGTTACAGAAACTTTAGTGAGAAAGTTCTCAGCTCTCTTAACTTTTGACAGCCTGGCTGGAACTGGGCTGTACCAGTCAGGTTCACAACAGAGCCAGGTGCCAAGTGGCAAGGGCTCAGGAGCTAATGAAAATCAGGAATCTAATGGAATGCACAAGGCACTCAAGAGACAGCAGCATTTCTAAACCACCATTCAAATCTGAACATCATGAAAATTTATCCAAACACAGCAGCAGAATGAAATAGGTACCTTCCAGGACTTCCTTCTCACTTCAAATGTACATAACGATACTTGGCATGTATTCATGTTTCTAAACTAAGCTTCATGATGGTATGCTCTTTGGGATGTGGTTTATAATTTCCTTACTAGGCAGCTTTATCTATAGCAAATATTTTGCTTTTATGTGAAACACAATGTCTACACAGTTCTCCATTTTATACATCTCCAGAATTGGTGATGCCAAGCAAACATCTGAAGTGTTTATACAACAGCAAGACAATAGTTCTTAAATTACTGCTACTGTAACTAGCTAAACACACAAACGAACAAAGAAGTCAGTGCACAGTGCCATTATGCTGCTAGCAANAATATCTCTATCTTCTTATGCCTGTTTCTACCTGCCACTCCATGCAAGGCACTGACTGCACAGCCAGGCTGATGGACAGAGCAGTAATCAAGCATCAAGAGATTTGGAGGTCTGTGGTGGGCAGCCATGAAAATGCAAGTTTTTAACAAATACAGTTGTTTTCAGCTCAGTTTTTAATATTGCATGACAGAAACCTGTCTCCAAAATTACAAACAGACCAAAACATGCTATAAAAACTGTAACAGGAAATAGAAGTGGCAGAACTAGTGAAACCAAGTACATATCAGAAGTTTAAACAATAAAATTCACTCTTGTCCAAAAGCTGTTTTCTGTATTTTACTAACAATATCTTTTTTATCCAGATTTTCTTTCTAGAGTTACTGCCATTTCTGATTCAAGTCACACAGAAAGGTACAAGAAATGGTTATATTTAGACAAGTTTTTCAACAGTTTTCTTATTGCAGAATTAACAGGTAGCATTAATCCACATGAAGCAAACAGAAATAAAAATTAAATTTTCATCTTGTTATACATTTGCATCTGTTCCAAAAACCTATGGTATCAATTAATTTTATAAATAAAGCGAAGAATTCAACATTGGTCTGCTGTAAAAATTAAGTTGACTTTGCTGCCCAACTTACCATAAAGCAAAATGAATTCTGACAATCTGATCAAAGCATGAAACAACCATAAATGTAACAACCTGACCAAAAGCAAAATATAAAGGAATGGAGTTCTAGGGAAATGCTGTGGAGCCAAGATGGTAGATCATTATGTAGGCTGGCAATTAATGTTTATTTTAAAGCAGCAGCATAAGTAGGGTCATCACTTTGTTAAAGATGCTACTTTTGGTTCCAAGAATATACATGCTCCCAAATGCATGGACTTTTACTGACAATAACAGATAAAAATTACAGCTACTGGACAAAATCAGTTCTTACAGACCAAGGCCAGTAACTATGAAAGCAACTTATAAAACCATCTGGAAATTAGAATTCTGGTATTTAATGTCTCACAGATTTCTAATAGAGATATTTAAATAGAGATATTTAAAAAGTTACAAAGGTGTATTGCACAGACACAGTGAATCTAAGTGTTCCAAAGCACACACAGAAAAATGAACCTCTCTTTTTGAAACAGTTTCAATGCTTGCCAGTCAGTTCAAGAGATAAAACACTTCACTTCCTTCACCTTCTCCACAATGTACATAAATAGATGTACTTCAGTCAGATGAAGGTTTGTGGTCTTAGATCATAGCAAATTTTGCTTCTGCTTTCTTAACTTCCATTTTCCCCACAGGGTAGTAGGTGTCTGTGAAGGGGGCATTGGAATATCTCTGTCACAGCATGGTCACTCTGTTTCCTTATCAGTGGATCATGAGAATGATATTCCAAGGCCATCATGGAAAAACTCAATCTTCATGGAGTCTTTTTAAATACAGTGTTAATTTGCAGGAAATTTCCAGTCCTGTGAGCTACAGCATGATAAGTCTGCTCTATTTTTTCTAGCTGCTGAAGTGCCATAGCCATATTTTCCCACTCCAGGTAAAGATTAACTTCTTAAAGAGATAGTGTTTATTCAAGACATATGATTCCCTCTTACTTCCTCTTATCTAGGCTATCTTAAACGCAAAATGAGCTCTGCTGTTGGAGAGCAATTATTTAACAAACTTTTTATTAGATTTGAAGGAGTCAATGTGAGACAAGATGCAACTAGGAACCTCTTCAAAGCATAAAAGGTAGGGTAACAAATGTGTGAAAGTAGTGATGATGTAAGTAGTCAGAGAAAGCAAAAAAGACCAGGCAAGGATATGTTCAGGAGTGAAGTTTGTAAGGAAAGACAAGTGTAGAGATTCAAGAAGAGAGGAGCTCACAGTAGTAATAATAGAATTTGATGATCTTTAAGAGATTATTGAATCCCTTAATTGTAGTTCAGAGGCAGAAATGAAGAGTTACACCACAGATGCATCCATAATGAGTCTGACAACCAGCATCCCTGAAAACAGTTTGCTTGCAGGTGAAAGTACTGATTTCATCATGCCATCCACTATGCTTTGCCAGATTGCTTATCAACAGGGGCCGAAGGCAACATACCAAACCATAAAAGAAACCTTCTTGGATATTCATTAGGACACACCAGCCAGAAGGAAACAGAAGAGATGCCACACACCTGTGATTATGTACAACATATTAAAGCAGTTGTTTCTCTCTGCTATTCAAAAGATATACATTTGCTATTAGAAGTAAAAGTAAATGCTCAAAAGGTTGGAGACCTGTCCAAAGGGGACAACCAGACAGAAATAAACCTTATTACTAACAGGTAAAAGCAGAATAAAACAAACACAAATTATTTTGAAGAACAACTTAGCCGTGGCCCACAAAATGCTGAGAGTTAAACAGTACAAATTGTGTTGAAAAAGTAAAAAGAATGCTCAGAAGAAATAAAGTCACAAAGAACAAATGAAATGGAGGTGCTTAAAGAGGTTGCCATACCAGAATCCGGCTTTCCAAGAGATGTACCAAAAATTTTGACTCATGCAGAAATGTTAGCTGAAAAGCTAACAAACAAATGAACAAAACACAACCAAATCAGCAGCCCCAGATTATATTCACACCCAGGTTCTAGAGAAACTCAAGTGTGAGAAAGTTAAACTCTTAAATAGCTTGTAACCTCCTGCTTAAAACAGCTTGGTGCCAGAGAACTGTGATGTCAATTAAAAAAAGGTCTGGAGGTCTGGGAGGATAGAAGGAGCTATGACTCAATGAATCTCATGTATATATCTTACAAATAGTTAGAGACTGTAAATAGAAATTATTATAAAAAATTCATAAATAGGCAAAAATTAGTGGCCTTGGGTAAATATGATACATTGTGTAGGAGCCAAACTTGTCCTTCTGAAGTCTCCCATTTTCTTACGGTATCAAAACCACACGGACAAGAAAAATTCAAGTGACACACACTGTTCAATTTACAAACAGGTATTTGGGAAAGTTTTTCAAAGGCATAAAAACCCCTGAATTACCACAGAAGGAGAAAAGATCCATGAGTGGATAAACAGCAGGCCAAGATACAAAGAAAACAACAGGAATAAATGATGAATACCATTAGGGTGGAGTCACCTGAGAAGGGCACAGAAATGGGTGTTCTGACCCATGTTGTTCATATTCCTACATGATATGCAAAAGTGAGCAAAGGAAGATGGAAAGGTTTGTTAATGTTAACAATTTAGTCAGGGAAGGAAAAATAAGGCACAATTATGAAGAACTGCAGATAGTTTTTATAGTACTAGGAGACAACATACCAGGTGAAAAGTCAAACATGACAAACATGAAAGGAGAAATATGTGAGGAAAATGACATGATTTTACTACCACAAAAGACACGGACTCTGAAAAACAGATAGAAAGAAGATGTTGGTGCTAAAGTGACACTGTAACTAGCCTTCATCTGTATGCAAAAAACCAAATCAGATGTTGTTAGAAGCAGAAAAAAAGAGTAAATCAGACAATATCACTACATCACCATATAAATACATGGTGAATGCATCATGAGTAACAGGCCTAGGAGGAGAATCCAAGAAACAGTAAAGGGAGAAAGAAGCGGGACAAGGGTGATCAGAAAGATGGAGAGGTTCTAGAGAAGGAAGAAGTCAGCAGAGCAAGAAAAAAGGTGACAAAAGAGACATGAAGAGGTTCATATAACAAAGGTTATAGAGGGGATCAGCAGATTAACTATTTGCTGCCTCTCCATACAAGAGGTAGAGGGTAACAACTTGATCTAGGAGGAGGCAGGAATGCAAAAAGCCTACAGAGTTTGTTATTCACACCACACCTCTGTGATCCCTTGCTATATAATTTTATGATTTATGATGTTGGTTCAAAAAGCAAGCAAATAGAAGGAAAGCCAGCTAAGAATTCTTAACAGAAATGTACCAGTACTGGATAAAGAAATCCTTGAGGATGGTAGAACATACAATGGAAGTATGATTACATGCTCTGATATGCTTTTTCCAGAGGCATTCACTATTACCTATTGATACAGACATGATAGTGGGCTAAATGAATGCAGAATTTTACCTAGCTTAATGGAACAATTAAGAGTATTAATCAAATGACAAGACTATGGAGCTCACGTACTATTTTTATTCATCTGCTGATTTTGTAACTGATCAAGCAACAGTATTTATCTGGGCTATTAAATCTCAGCTCCTTCCAAACCCATGTATTTCTCCCTACCCTTTTCTTTCAAGAAAGGGAGGACCTTTTTTTGCATAAGTTCCTAACTGTAATTTCATGCTCTATTATAGAACTAGCAGCTTTCATAAATGTATAATGGAGTTCTCTAATAAAATCAGGCAGTGACTGTGTTTCACAGTATTTCTAGAACGCCACTTAATCCCAGTTATCCAAGAACCACCTACATTAAATTCTAACCTTTCATTCCTACAAAGCAGTTGTCTTCCAGCAAAGTGCTATTATATTCCACTTACACCATGCCAACTTCTCCAATCTCTTCTGTGCATTTCTCATCAATATATGAGAATACTTTTTCGCAGAAAGAATATTTACTATATATCAAAACGCACATATGTACAGTTCACACATAAACACAGTATCTATACAAAATCACAGAAAAACTAATTGCCTAACAGATTTTATTTCTATGCACTTCCTATAGCACCTATACTCCTCATCTTTAAATAGCTGTTTTTCTTTCGTACAGTCAAAGCTTTAATGAGAAGTGACCAGAAACAAATACCCAGGCCCTTCTGTCTTGGCTGAAATCCACATAATGCATGACAGCACTGAAGATCCCTGGCAGGCACCTGTCAGAAACTAACATACCATAACTTAAGAGTCAGACTTAATTATCCAGGGAGACATTTAAAGAAAACTACATGAAAAATATGACTCAAGAAGTGCAACTATCATGTATATGTGCTGTATTCTGTACTGTATGCAGAAGAACTATGTAAAAATAAAGGAATGTACTGGTAAAATTCTGATTAAAAGTCCTATCTACTTCACTGCTATATCTTACAGTCAAAATAATTTTGTTATTAAGTTTTGCTGGCATATCAGCTGCAGAACACACTACAAGGACAAGTGCAATCACTAAGTATTTTAACAAAATGTAGCTTTTTCCATTTTCCTTTCTACCGTTCCCATATAATTCTGATCAGCTGACACTCCCACAGAAAATCAGTTTTGATTTAATGGTCTATAAAATCAAATAAACTTCTTCATAAGCTTCACATTCTCGTTAAGGCTGTCACAGTGTATTGCCCCTTTTCTATTCTGAAGAGCCGCCCACCAGCGGCAACAAAATGTCAGCTTTACTGGATTTCAGGCAAGGAAATCACTTCTGTTCAGTTTCTGATACAAAACTAACAAAAACCAGAGCTCAACCAGGGACCCAGCTCAGCCCCTCAGCCTTTAGTTGGACCTATGCTGGCGTTCTTCTTCAGAAAGAATCCTCTGAGCCTTGCAAACGTCTGAACGCATGCACACACACCTAGAGAAGAAGCATGTCCCTGCATTTTATATTTCTGTTCCTTACTCTCATTTTTATGAATTTCATTTTAAGTTTAAGATAACATGCAACAGAGACAGTCATACAAAAAGCTTTGTGAGGTGAGTATATGTAATGCAAATAAGTTAGTTTTTGTAAAAGCGCTCTTTAAAGATGACTAATGTGTGTGAAAACCACATATACAGGCAAATACAACTTGATATTTTACAATAAAGCAAAAAAAATACAACCCAAAGAATTTTAAAAAATATTACCTTAATTGCACCTATCAGGAAGAGAAGATATAAAAAGGGTGCAATATTTACATGCAAATTTTATAGAGAGATTCATAGTAGCATAGCTAGAACTCAAAAGTTTCATGAAAATTGTGGAAGTTGTTATTTGTAAAGAATTTGAAATATTCTGCCTCAAGCGTGAAAAAAATCTGAATAACAATAAAAAATGGATGGCTAATGTCAAAATAACAAAAAATCATTTGGGCACACAAAATTTACTGAACAGAACAGCAAATCTTTGACATACTAAAAGTGATACGTCTAAACAGCAAAACAACTGTCCATTTTTATGTACAAATATCCTTTTGTTAGACTAAGAAATGCAGTATTTTAATCTGTAAATGTAATCATAGAATCACAGAACTGTTAAGGTTGGAAAAGACCTCTAAGTTCATTGAGTCCAACCATTAACCCATCACTGCCAAGCCCACCACTAAACCATGTCCCTAAGTGCCATATCCACATACCTTGGAAATACTTGTAAGGGTGGTGACTACATAACCTCCCGGGGCAGCCTGGCTTGACAACCCTTTTGGGGAAGAAATTTTTCTTAATATCCAAACCAGATCTCTCCTGGAGCAACTTGAGGCCATTTTTTTTTTTGTCCTATCACTTGTTATCTGGGAGAAGAGGCTGATCTCCACCTGGCTACACCCTCCTCTCAGGCAGCTGTAGAGAGTGGTAAGGTCACCTCTGAGGCTCCTCTTCTTGAGGCTGGACACCCCAGCTCCCTCAGCTGCTCCTCACAGCACTTGTGCTCCAGACCTTGCACCAGCTCCACTGCCCTTCCCCACACATGCTCCAGCACCTCAGTGTCTTTCTTGTAATGGGGACCTCAATTACACACATGATACACATCATCAAATTTGCTGATACTCAAGGGAAAGGTATTGCTGAGCCTGAAAATGCTATAGCCCAGGTCACCAGCCTGACACTTCCCAACCATGGCAAACAGAAGCTGCAGTGGTGGCTTGCACAAGATGCACCTGCATATAATCTGAAGATGCACTTGACCTCATGGCAGAACAACAGCCAATATAAAGTTGAGAGTGCTTGAGGCCTTTGAAGCTTTCACCCTCTGAATGCCCTAAGGAATATATAAAATTTACACCACATTCAGGAAATACCAATGAATGGTCAGGGATAACATTGTCATTCAGAAATCTGTTTTATCAGCCAACTTGGAAAAAAAAAAGGGAATATGAATCCTTGGAACAACTTCTATTGTGATACTAATTTTCCATGCTCCTGCTATTTTTCATGATGAGTAGGTGGATTTATGTAGGATAAAAGAGTAAACTAAGTTTTAACTTGCTCTCCCCTGAAGTATAATCTAAGTCTACAGAGCAGCACTAGGTCGGACAGAAATTGGGCCAGAGTGCATCTAAGAATTGAATTTCATTCGTATAAACAAACATGCTTTATTTACAGTATTCCTTCATAAAATCCCAGGCTTCAAGTCTGCACGTTCTTTAAAGACTCCATTTATATACACTTGAATGCCTATTTAAGCAAAAAGACAAGAAAGCTTTCCCATGGAAACTGCACAGAGATGTTTTACTTCACACGTACACCACAAACAAGGCTGTTAACTTTCTATAATTTACTGTATTTTCTTAGGCTTGCCATTGTATTTTAGGACCAAAACTTTTGGAGAAGCTGCTTACGCAGGAGGCCACAGACATATAAATAAATGACCTACAAGAGGCAAAGCCTGAGATACCAACTGAGAGGAAATGGCATCTCAGCAGCTTGTAAGAAAATTTTACTGTTATTGGTTTCCCTGTTTCTAGCTGGAGGAACAGGTTAAAATTTTGTGTTAGCCAAGAAACAAGCAATCTGGAGGCAATTGAAATCACATTATTAAATCAGGACTTGATTCATCCTTCAGAATTAAAGCCAGAGGGCAACCCCTCTGGGCTAAGACAATAGCAGCTTCATTTACCAGACGCTCTCAGTGAGGGATCTAAGTCAGTGGGCTGCAATGGAGCCCAGTGATTTTTAAATCTGCCTAAGAGGACACAGGAAAGAAGCTTGACTTCATGGACATTATCAGACAGATATAAATTGGTCCAATAATTTCAGCAAGAACATGGGCAGTTTTTTCTCTCTCTGAATAAAAAAGATCCAGCTAAACTGATAGTCTGATATGAGAATATGACTTTTAGATTTAGGTGATATGTCTCTAGGTGTGAATGCATACAATCTACTTCTATATGTATGCATTTTAGGGAACTGATTTTGCTCCTGCCTATAGTTACTAGTTGTCTCAAGCCTACAGCAAAGGGTTAAGTCCTAACTTCAAAAGAGGTGCCTACTTCTGCTGGGGGCCACAGAGATAAGCAAGAATACCAAGACTTTCAAGTTTAGTCCCTGCACACAAGGAACTGGATAGGCTCACTTGTTTGGAAAAAAAATCAACAACCCACACCAAAACAACCTTGGGAAAAGGCTGGGCACAAAATCAAAGTCCCTTTGGAATGAACTTATGACAGCTCTGCCCATGAATAAACAGGCTGTGTTGAGTTGCTGAAAACAGAGGCAGGGCTTACCAAAATTGAGGACAAGGAAATCTGTGACTGATGCCATTTCAAACTTGATGATGCTTCTACAGTTGGTGCAAGAGCAAGCAAAAGCTATCCCTGATGGTGTCTTTATCCCCAGTGAGGAACATAGTGTACACTGATCCCTGTAGTCTGAGAAGAAGGGTGGAGAACTTGGTCAGATACTGGAATATCAAGTGGGAGACCTGTGCCCTAGAGCAATGGCCAGGAAGATAAACAGAGATATTTTGTCTCAAAGAATGCTGAGCACTTGTGAGACCATTATGCTAAGAGGGAAAAGGACTGTATATAAGCAAACCCTAATTGACAGTATTTAGAAACACAAACAAGTTGCCTCTGATTTAACCAGGGCTAAATTTACTTCAGCAGAGCAGAATGACATTGTTTCTAGAGGGTATCATGTATTCTTTTTTTCTGTTTTTATTTGGGAAGTTTTCATGTGTTGCTTGAACTAAATATGTCTCATTAGAATGCTTTCTTACATATCAACATATATTCCCATAAACTTGGTCCATAACATGTCTGTGGTAAAAATAAAATAGAATAAGAAACTATTTGGTTATGTTGAAACACAATAACCTATTCTAAGAAGCCCTAGCAAATATTTTAAACACTGTTTACATAAGATGCTCAATTGTGTTAAAAATCTCCCTTAAAATATGCTCACATGTATCATAACATCATACTTCTCTTGATACAGATTTATTTATGGTACCTAGTCAGGAATCACTAGCTGTTCCTGCAAGCCAAGCGCTTTTAACTGGAGCAGTTTCTCTGTCTCTTTGCAGCTCAGTGATTGCTATTTCAGACTCTCAGCACACTGCCTTCCCCCGCTTCTCATCATCCCTCTCAGATTACGTATCCAGTGTAAAACTTAAATGCAGAGGCTCAAACGTAAGAGCGAATAACCTCACCAAACGTACATGTGATAGTAAGTGTACACATTTAGTGCTTTTAAAGAGAACTGTTGTAATTCTTCTAAATTTCAAGTGCAGGGCAGCAAAGTCCATTTGTATACACCCACTCATAAGTGAATGCACTTAGCAGACAGCACATAGGTACTTGTAAGCTTTCAGCTACAAAAGAAATGCATTTTGTAGTATGGTCACAAAAAAAGCCACAGTAATGCTTCCAGTTACTGTTCTTATTTTCCTCTTTTCTTATAAACAAAATACACATAAATATCCTGTTAGAGAAAAGAAGGAAGTCCATAGACACAAAAAAATCATAGTTGATCAAGAAATGGTGCTCCTATAAACAGTATGGTGGCAAAACCAAATACTACCAAAAGAACTTTTAATACAATGCATATTAAAATCCCAAATGAAATGTTACTTGATGTTTTCCATAGAATTTAAATTAGTATAAAAATCTACAAATGAATCAGTCAATTGTTTGCATCCATCATTTCCAAATTACAGTCTCTGACCATGCCACTCATTTGATTTACTCAGCTTGAACACTTTTTGTTTCAACTCTTCTTTATGCATGTTTGCTGATTTAATTTAATCTTCTGATTGTCATTCAAAATGTTCATCCCAATACGCCTTGTGATTTATGCAGCTTGATGCTTTTACATGCTGAACAACTGATAATCACCCTGTTTAAATCTCTTGCTGTTCTAACATTTTTACACTTTGCAAAACCAGAAACACTGCAGCAAGCCTGCTGCCTGTATCTCCCCATTCAGGTATAATCTGTTCTACTTCATGAGAAGACGGAGAATATCTAGCTTTGGGAACATCACTGCCTATGGCAGCCTGCCCCTGCAACAGAACCTCTCTGTGAGGCTGCCCTGTCTGTCATCATTATCTAAAGGGAAACACAAACTGAAGTGATCTCTCCTCAGCCCAAAATAAGTGCTTGCAGAAAAAATGCAGTGGAAGGAGACAGCGATTCTCTGTTTCCACCCCAAAAAAACAGCAATAAAGCAAAAGATATTCGGATTTTCAGATAACTTTCTCAAGATCTGATAGGATTGCCTCCGATTCTGGAATGGTGGTTTGCTCTACCTCCTCCTGTTCTTCCATGCCTTTTCATTACAGCAGAATTCCAGATCTTTCAGGTTTTTCTTCCTTACTCTCTCTGCCTCACATGCTTCCCCTCAGGGTCCCCTGAACACCCACACAACCCCAGGGAGTTACCTTGACTGACTGCTACCATGCAGGTTACTCCTGCTGGGGGCTATCTCATCTACTCAGACTGAAGTTCTCTGGAACAGAGACTGCCACCACTCCGTGCCATACAAAGCCCAGCAGAAAGAGCCTTCTTTTGTTCAGTCCTCTGGCACTAATGTAATAAGCATGATTAGTGTCTGTCTACAGTCATCTACAGGAACACCAGGGCTACATGAGAACAAGCCTTTGTAACGCTGAAAATGTACAGTTATATCCATGAAATTTCTACCCACCAGAGACCACGAAACAAATGGAATGCTTAGTAGGAAACAGCAATCTGACTTACTTTGCTCTCTTGGCCATTTCATTACCATCCCATCGAGGGCTGTATGGGTAATTCTTCTGGGCCTGGGAGTACAGCTGGCCACTGTTAGTGAAGTGGTAGACTGACTGAAATGTCAGGGTTGGTTGGTCTCGAGGAAAGTACAGGGGTAGGTCAACTGCAATCCAAAAAGAAAAAAAGAGTTATAAAAACATACCAATGTGTTTTTTTCCTTTTTTTTCTTATTGGGAATATATTAGACCATTAAAGGTGTCAGAAAAGGAGAAACTTATCGTTAGTTCTAAAACATTCTTCTGCATTTCTTATAAGTAATGATTCCAACCTATTGCTGTATGGGACACTTTGCTTTACCAAAACACTTTTGTATAGTACATGATTTTAAAAATGTTTAGCTAGTGTATTGCTGTGTTAATCATAATATCTCCAGCAGGATTATTTTGTTATTAAAAAAATACTTTTATAGTGAAATCTTCCCTTTCAAAAATCCACAACATACAGCCTGTTATGCTTTCCATTAAAAAACCAATTTATCTTTATCTGCTTTGACCAATATATTTTAGTGTCCTCATGGACATCAAAAGCATTATCATCCTCATTTTACAGCTGTCTGTGTCCTAAAGTGGTCAAATGATTTGATACAGAATGTAGAAAGATTCAGTCATATGAGCTGGAAAAGATTTCAACTTGCTGTCATCTGCTAGACAAAAAAACACCCACAAAACTAAAAACACACTGCAAAGTCATTAATACCCAAAATATCCCACTAAAAATAAAAATCAGAACCTCTTAGTTCCCTTTGCTTATCACTGTCTCATGATCAGCTAGGTCTGGTGAACAATAAAACAGTCTAAAACAGTCAGAAACTGTATGTTTTCATGGTCAGAACTAGTTTTTAACTTAACTTTGTCATTGTTAGAATTATAGTTTGTGTTTTTTTGGTCTACTTATTTCAGGAGGCTTCAAAAATCTGTAGTTAAATTGAGTTATGACAACAGACTTTAATTACTAATATTACATGTCTAATATACACCTGAATTAACAGAAGAACATTATTTTTTAAAAGGTGTAGGCTTTATTTATAAAGCACCTAAAACCGTACTTTTTGCTATCCTCCAAATCACGTTTTTAAAATTCTATACAGTGAAAGAACTATGCTCTGGAATTGTATTTTAAATACTTCCAGAGATTCCAGCACTTCCTATGAAATCTCTGCTAACAGACTGAGGAATCAGTGTAAAACAGGTTTTATTTTCCAAATTCCATGCTACCACCCTGCTAGTTCCTTCATTTTCAGTTTATCTAATCACAGCTAAATACTCAGATATGCATCAGCTACACCGGATCTCCCTTTTTTCTAAACTGCCCTCTAAGCTCTAGGAGTAAAAGCATTTGTAGCCATGAAGCACACGAAAATCAAATGTGTTATTCCAGCCATAGTCCCAAAATACAACCAATCCTCCTGTGAAGGACAGCATTGCCCAGTTCATGACCCAGTGTCTGAGCCACACGTGACAACTCCCAGAGTCCGGGTGACTCAGCCCACACAGCAGCTTCCAGCAGATATTTAAGTGGTAATGACATGGGCAGAGTTCTGCTAATTTGAGGGCAGATCACTGCTTTAACAAAGGTTAGATTCAAAGATTGCTCTGTCAAATTCCTCTTTATAATGTGATTACTTAATAACAACCCTGAAAAACATTGGTGTAACCTGGCCATTTATCAGCAAGCAAACTGTCTCCTCCCTTCAGAAATGTGAGTACCTCAGTCTCTGAAGGACTCCACCATGGAAAAGGGTAAAGAAACAAGAAGACTGATTCTCTATTTTAATCTTATAAATATACTACTTCAGTTCTGAGTTTCTCTTGTGTATCTTTTTCATTCTTAAGTACCAACTCTTAAGAGAAACCAAGTCTGTGTACTTTTGTATTTTATCACTGTGTGAGAGGAGTAACAAACTTTATCAAAACATTCAAATAACAGTTTAGTCCTTGTACTCAACTTTTAAGTTGAGAATTTTTAACTTCCATTAACTTTCCCTTCAAAACTGCCATCTACATAACACATGCAGGCACCAACAGTTTTTTTTCCCTGTTACCTAAAAGTAAAGGTGGGCTCTCAGGACAAAGTATCTAGCATTAAAGATGCTGTTTAAAATGCATAATCAAGGCAGTGCTCTCACTACAAAGACACCTGCATTTGTTATAACAAGGTACCACCAAAATATATTCTATTAACCAAAATCTGTGTAGGAATTTCCAGGAATTACTTACATTATAAACAGATCACATAAATCAGATAATTAAACTAGATTCAAAATTGTGCATCCCACATCTGCCCAACAGCAGAATTATCCTGAACTGCAAGTAGAGTTTTGAAAATTTAAACTGCCTTTGATTTATAATAATATCCTTCACCTGAAATTGCCAAGCTTCCAGTTTTCTAACCCAAGTGTTTCCTTAATGCAAGGTGTGGATGAGTCCAGACCAAGTAAAAAAACCTGTCCCTAATTCTGGAACACAACCACACCTAAAAGGCCAGTAAACAGGAAACAGCCTTGAGTTTAAAGTGTTATACATATCTCAAGGTAGCCAGCTATTATTTCAGCAATAGGAAAGGAAGGCAAGAACTTGCTTCTGTCCCAGTGGATGCCCATGCATTGACACTGTTAGTGCACAGAATGAAAAAAAATAAGCAAATACCACTGGTAATTAATGCCGGCAAGGTGTGTTAGATATGAAAGGTCAAATTCTGCTCATAATCACACACAGCTTGCTAAAGAATTTTTTTTTTTTTTAACCTGGTTATATGTAGGCAGTCTGACTCTCAATCTGTACATTAATACAAAATCAGATCTGCCTTCATGCAATATCTAAGGTGACAAAGGTGTTACTGTAATTACATGCAAGACAACATTCACACTTTGCCATGAAAAACGCATCATAGTTAAGAACAACACATTGGTCTTTACACATTGTAAATTAACACCTGAATTAGGCAAACTCTAAAAGCCTGTGTTGGTTTGGCACGCTAGTTACCTAAGAACTACAAAAACGTATTCATGTTGAATACAAGTACTATTTCCAAATAACAGCTGACTCACAAAGTACCCTGGTGATATGTCTGCAGAAAATAAGCAGATGACTCATGTCTGTAAATTCCTGAAAGTACCAATAGACCCCTTGCTTAGTCATCTTTTGCTTGGATGCTGGGTTCACGAGCTCTGTAAACTATAATGAGAGATCTAGCTCTTAGTAGGACTCTCTCTCCCTTTTTTCCTCTCTTCTAAACAGTGCAAATTATCTCCCTAAAAATAACTTCATCTGCGTAAGTGAGTCACTTCAACTAGCAAGCTTATACAAGTCATGCAGTTAAGCAGTAATATTTGGTTATGAAGGTAAAAATGCTGCTGTCAAACTCAAGATTCAAAATGAAAATTATGTCAGAGGAAGTCCCATTTACCCCTTCTCTCGCAGAAATAGAAACATTTCCTTTGGAAAATTTAAACAATTAGCTCATTCAGGAAAGTAAAGCTTTCTAATTTAGTTCCATGCTCAAAGTAATTTAAATCTGATGACTTCTTACTTTGGCTCTCCTAAGCATCACACTGTTAATGTAAGAGGAACTCAAAGACGCAGACTGGAGAAAGAATCCAGTAAAACACTGCTTTCTCCTACATTACAATTTACAGATCATTTTTTAGACAGCCATAGTGTGAGGAAAATCATGTCTTTATGCAAGCTCTACAGGAGCAGAACTTGGAGGGCTGTTTATGGGTAATTAAGCATTGAGTAAATTCTTCACTGATTGAACCCTAATTTTCCCACACAGTTCATAAGAAAGCAAAAGAAAAAGGACTTGCTTGTTGAGAATGAGTCATGTTGTAAAGAAACTTAATTACAGTTTATAAATAGTTGAAGTTGCTCTCTTTTTGAAACATAAGAAACTATCTAGAAGTAACACACCAATTTGCTTCTCTTGACTTAGTACTTAATGCATACATATATTCAAAACAGTTATCTTAAAGCCAAAATCTTGGTTTATTAATAACTAACAAACTGTGCAATGCATCTGTAAGGTTGAATTGTTCATTTTTAAAAAAAAACCCGCAATCTGTGGCCTGGAACAGGTTATCTAGTTTCTTAAGCTTATGTCAACAACTACAGAGTTGATTTTGACTATCCTATTAACTTTAAAATAGTATCTTTAGCATCTAATTTTACAACTTGTTCAACAGGATATGAAATGTCTCAGAAAAAGTATGTACCAGTGCTGCTACAGGTTTTCTGAAGAAAAAATGCTCAGAAGAGAAGGGTAGGTTTACCACAGTGCCCTCCTTTCCACTTTTAAGCACTGGAGGAAAGACATGGGAAAACAAAACCATGCTTGAAATGCATGGTGACCATTAATATATTTCAAAGCACTTAGATGGTAACATTTAAAAAATTTTCAATATACTGTTCCTCTGTTCTAGGGAAAAAGTTTATTTATCCTTTGTATGGCACTGGATAAATCTAGATATTTATTTTCACAAAAGCCAATATTTACTCACTGAATTCATCATTTTAATCCTTGGATGCTACCATACTGGTTATCTTACTAACCTTTGGGATGCTCGATTCTGCAGCAGTTTATTGCACCTGAAATTTGTTTTGCACTCATGAACACTGGGTGATCTGGATATTTTATTGTTGAGATTTCTGCTTTGACAAGATTCAATCCATACTTGCTTTATGGAGCAGCCTTCAAACAGAAGATAGATAACACAGTATTGCTCTCAGTTGTAAACTGTTCCTAGGCTGCCCAGAGCTGGCCAAAGGAGACACTGCTCTGGCTTCTCCCATCTGACAGACCCTGTCCCTCTGCATTTATTTACTGCACAACACTGAAGTCTTGCTCCAATTAAATATGTTCATTTCTGCACGAGCTTTTCAGTGTGATGATTCTAATCATCATAAGAACGATGTTAGCTACATAAAACATTTTAAAAATGGTTTCACAGCCCATTCATGAGTTGAGAGGTTCTTTAGGGATTCCAGATCAGGAATGAAGGAGCATGGAAAAGAACAGTCAACCTGCCTCCTGATGCTAACTGTCAGCCTGTGGGATGCAACTCTTCTGAGACTTACTAGTAGATAATACTTTATATAGTCAAACACAAGTCCTTCCAATGCTGACTGCCACAGTATATATTTCAGAATCAATGATTACTGGACATGTGAGAGGTTTTGTTTAAATTTTTTCATCAGAAAACCAAGAAGGATATGCTAAACTCAAATCTCCAGAGAGAACTGAAAATGGTACTAGCCATTCTCCTCCCAAAATTCCCTGACTCACTCCGTACTTATCATCCAGCTTTGGAGAGAGACTGCCTCTGCGCTCAAGTACTTCTGATGAAGTAAGTAATGGAAACAGGAAACACATATTCCAGGCTCCAGAACTGCATTTCTGTCTCTTATTAGTACATATTTATCATCTTTCTGGCTGTTCTTTTTTTGGTTCACTGAATTTCACATTTTCCCTGCCTTACTTCAGAGCTCACATTGCTGGGAAGAACAGTGGATTTGAATGCATGGCCTCAAACTGAAAAGTTCCTTGAAGTTCTCTCAAGCCCTATATTAAAAGATTTCTGCTAGATTTTTTGACATAACTTCTATCAGAAAGCTGACAATGGGTGAAAAATCTCTACCTAACTTCAAGGAAAAAGAGCTTTCTTCATTTTTGACATAGGAATTCCAGTGCAGAAGGCCTTTCAGGAATAATATTGTTGATGGTTCCTACGGAGAAACCTGAATAGATTTAGCCACAAGCATTTTGGGGGCTGTAGTGTCTAGCACAAAGCTCCCCAGGGCAGGATTTCAGGCTACTTTGCAGTGAATCTTTCCTGGACTCGTGTGTGCTGAAGGCCTTTGGCCTACATTCTACTGGCAAAAAATGAAAGGGGGAACTTGGCTTAAAATACACTAGGAATTACTGAATGCCACAACTATCCTGCTTTGGTGTGTGATGATTTATTCTTGTAGGAATGAGAAAGCAAGGATGACAAATAACATATCAATGGCGTTAGTGGGACTTTAGGTTAACAGAGAACAGTCACAGGAATTTGAATTTGTTAAATATTATTAGGGCTGACATCCTTTCCAGAGAAAAACAGGTTCTTTGCAGGAAGATGTAATTTTGAAAACAACATTTCAAAATCTAAAATCTGAAAGGAAAAGCTGTTTATGGAATTTTAGCTGAGACACTTACAGCATTCTGGGTGTGTTGGTAATCACAGCAAGTTTTGAAATAATTAGGTCTGCCCTTGCTATGGGAAATATCCACCCCACTGGCAAAATCAACACTTGTTTAGTAAATGAGTAAGATGACACGTACAAAATAGTTCCAAATAAATACTACAGAAATACAAGTAAATACTAAAAAAAAAGAAGAAACAACTATTCTATTAAGAGAATATACAATACTAAACAGTAAAAGACAAACAACTGTAGGCAAAATGGAAACAATGAATTGTGATGGATTAAATTATTCCGACACATTACAGAGTAGATTTGTTTAATTAGCTTTCTTTGTTTTGGTTTGTTAGTTGGTTTTGTCTGTTTGGGTTTGTTTAAATATAATGTAACCCACTTCTATTTGAAGAGAACAGCATGACATTTCTTCATCCACCTCATGGTTCTCCTTCCACTGATACTGGGAGCTATAATACAATCTAGGCACCAGTGGCAACTAGATTTATGATTACAATTGTTTTGATTTTTTTTCAACATAGGCATTATTATATGGTTGCAAAAATATCCCATGTCTGTAACATTTTTAAGTATTTCATCCTTCATACAAACCAGCATTTTTTAAAAATGTGATAAAAATATTTTGAATGACTGAAGTTACTGTGGACATGTGCTGTAGACAGAGCATCTAACTATTAGTTTTGTTTTACAGAGAACTAAATAACAGATCTAATCAAGATATTCTTCAAGCAGTTTCCAGCTATGTGGTCCAAGACCATGCTAAAGAGCTTTAACTTAATC
>WEIU01011684.1:135495-147206 GCA_013389925.1 Aegithalos caudatus | reverse complement strand
AACTACTTCCCTTCAGTGCTTTTAACCTGCAGTGTTCAATGGCTGATGCAGTCAAGTCTAGTTTTGTTTGGACATCTCATACCTGATGAAACTGTTTCTCCCAGCATTGTCTTGCAGCGCTTACAAATTACTCTGGTATTTTCTTTTGACTTCTGTAGGACAAAAAAATATCATTTAAATGGCACTCAGACATTCTGAAAAAAGAATGCATAGCTGTAACATAATTTACAGAGCACATAGGAAACTTTTCACTTGTTTCTGTCCTCTTTATGTTTACAGGCACACATATTTGCCTTCAGTACTTCAGCTTTCTACACTTGGACTTGCTTGCAAGTTTCATACTAATTTTAAAATCTGGCAATATATCCACACAGCACAATCTGTAATGGCTAACAGGAGAATCTCATAATATTGAGTGACTGGATGATAAAATGATAAGGTAAATTCGATTGTGCTAAGGGCAAAATAATGCATCTGAAATGAAGTACTCCATAACATATACAAAAAATAGTATGCTGCAATGTGACTACCATTACTCAGTAACAAGTTCTAGCAACTGTGGACAGTTTTATAGGAGTTGAATACCAGTTCAATGTTCATCAGAGAGCAGAAAATGTCTGCAGATTATTTTGAGTTACTAGGAAACAGATGAAGTGCACAACACAGCATGATATTCCAGAAAGGTGCAGAGGATTCTGTTCTTGAACAACCCTTCTCCCTCTATTCAAACAAATACAAAAAAGGTATTGACAAAGAAAAAGAATAACTGTTACAAGTGCAAAACAGTTTCCATATGTGGCATGAAAATACACATAACAGGAGAACATGTGGAAGACAGAAAACTGAGGGGTATCATTGAGATACCTAAATTCACAAATGTTTAGGAAAAGCTGAACAGAAGAAAAAAACAAACATATGCCCTCATAGCTCATGCTATGAAATTCCAACCCTGTTTGTATCCAAAAAAAAGGAAGGCATTTGTCACACGATGCATAATAGAGTTTGGTACTCACTATAGGAAAACATTTTTCATATTAAAAGTATACACAAGTTCAAAAAGTCTTCATAAATTTAGAGGGAGCAATGTCATCAAGGGCTTATTAAAAACAAAAAATGTGGATAACAAAATCTAGTTCATAGAGTCTCTACACTCTCCAAAACATCACTGAATATTTGCCTTAGCTTTATGCATCTATTATTGCTCTTTGAAAAAGATTCTAGATTAAATCTACCCTATTAGACTCTTACTAATTACAGTGTTAATACTTAAATTCAATACATCAAACAAGTAAGCACAATTCTTACTTTAATCCAAAGTCTAAACTTCAGAACTGGTTCTGTGTGGGCTTATTAACCTGGGTGTAGCACATTAGAGATCTGGTCTAAAAGCAGTACATATATATAAATAACCTTAACGATGGTCAAAAACAGAGAATCAAACTAAAAGCTTGAGAGTTGACTATGTTGGAATTACAGCCCCTTGTTATGGAGATCAGGAAAATTATCTGGTTCATAAATATGCAGTTATCCCCTTTCCCAATTCCTACCTTGCTATTCCTCTCAAACATATGCAGTGGAATTACTTGCTCAGTGTGAAAAGCAAGGATAAAAAGACAAGGTTTTGCATAAGCCAGTGTTTGAGACTGGTACAAATACTGCACAGTACAAGTACAGAATGCACAGTACTTCCTTGAAAGCTACATCTTGAGTTGTAGCTTTTTTTTTGAGGGTTTGTTTTTTTTTCTGACTACAGTTACAGGTGCTGACTGAGAACGGTGCCTAAAAAAACATCACCAACTCGTTGTATCACGCTTCAATGGAAAAAGGGATAGTTTTAGCTCAACTAATTAAATCAATTTATCTATTTGACAACTTGCAGCTGCTGGCAATCTGCAGATGCAGGTGGATCACAAGCCTAATAAGTTCTGTTTCTATTCCTAAGGATCCCTGATACGGTGTCAGGAAAAATATTTTCCCCAAGAGATACTATTAAGATGCTGCAAGACCATGTGACATTTAAGAACTATGTTACACTGGAAGACTAATAGATGTGAAAAATATGTTTGCAATGGACGTATGCTGTCTTGGTCCCACTGGAGTCTGGAAAAGATTGTTTAAGCATCTCTGGTACATTCCTGCTACTATTTTGGTCATAGGCAAACACTTTCTAAAGAACTGCAATGCAATTAAAAAGGAACTTTCATACTGGGGCAGATTGTAACAATATTCACTAAAATGAGAACATTTATGACAATAGCAATCTGTCTTGCCTGTAACTTTCTATTACTCATATTATGGAAGAATTTTCTGCTTCAGTATGAGGGGTGTTTTTCCTTATTAGTCCAGCTTCTGCTGGATCTAACAGTTGTGCTTATTTGCTTGGCAACTGAGTGATGCTGGAAATCAGCAAACACAGAAATGAGAATTCATTGCAAGTGTGAAAGATGTAGAAAAGGGGATTGGACACAAACAAGGAACAAATTCTCAACTTCAATGCAAGTGTAAGGAAGCAAACATGAAAATTCATCACACTAAACTACTATTTATGTATAACATACTATTTCAGTATCCCTCTGACATAAAACAGCCTCCTCCCTCATCCAAAAGTTCTGCCGTTATCCTGGTTCGACCCATATCTCAATAAAATCTTTGCTCCACATCCTTTTATTATGTTTCTGCCTCCAAATCAATCCTTTTCTCACAAACATTCTCTTTGATGAAGTGTGCAATACGAACTCCATGAACCCTGCCAATTCCTGTATTTATTCCTGGTGTTCTAAGATCTCTTTTAAGACTACTGAAATACAAGAATTCATTTTGGCAACCTCTGGCAGAAAGCACTCTCCTCTTGAAAATTTGGTACCATCTACTCCACCTTCTTCTTAAGGAAACTTAGAAGAAATAATGCCATTGTTACAGAATTAAGCCAAACTAATCTGCTTCTGCCATGCTGTTACACTTACAGCATATCAGTCCTTATTTTCCTCTCTGCATATTCTGTTTTTCCAAGAACAATGGAACAAGAAACCCAAGGGACCACAGGACAGAACTGCTCCCCATGCAGAGGGGTCACATGGAGCATCGCACCAGCAACCACTGAACTGTGAAAATCCCAGTAACTCTCACTGGGGATAAAACATACCACTAGAAGCAGCAGGTGGAAATCAGGTGCCTGGTTCTCCAGAGATTAAATGTTTCATGCTGGAAATCTCCACAGAATAAGTCATCAATTATCAAAGACAAATTGCCAAGGCAGCAATGTAGACAGTTTAGTACTTGGTATTGGGAGAAAATACAGCATGCAGGCCCAACCAACCTTCATCAGTATAAATGCAGACAAGAAGCAGGTTAACAGAAAAGGCTTTATGGAAATGTAGGCTTTGGTGAACTGAGTTCCTGCATGTTCTGGCAGAAGATCATTGCTTGAACTTTTCTACCAGTGCTAGATGTCCAAAGGTAAAGCACTGAACTGTCTTTCTTCATGGATTTTATCCAACCACTGAAACATAAGCACCCCTAAAAATGTTTCTTTTCTATATGCAACAACAAATTTTGATGTTTCTAAGCCAAAAGCCTTTTTCCTACAGACTTGGTTGATGAATTTATCTTATCCTGGAACACCTCAGAAACATCAACATGAAGAGCTGTAATATGGGATGGCAGGTTCCTTTCCCTGGACAGAGCAGTTAAACAAACTCAATTTCCTTTCTATGATTTAAGAACCTAAGACAGCCACATCTAAACACAAAGCACACATTCTAATATTTCTAAGTCTAAAAAAATCACACTTCTCTTTAATCATAGTTATGATTATACCTCAAGTCACAGTGTGAGAAAAAAAAAATAGTTGTTACTTCGATTTCCACCTCATTCTTTGCTCCACTACCCTTTAACAAACACCTAACCCATCACAGTTATTATCTTACTTAATTCTGATGTCCTTCACTCATGATAATTTGGGGGGAAAATATCTGGGTTTAGAACTACATAATTAAGTGGCTTCTGTTTATAGTACTAAGTTCTACTTGCATATTGAGGTCAATATCAAGACTGTGGTGTGAGCTTTAGAAAATATAAAACATGGCCTGGAATATTTTCTGGCTTATGTACAGCTGAATATCAAGAACTCCCTATAACCTTCAAAACAGTTCTGTAACAAATACAAATTAAATAAAATAGTAACAAAAAAAGTACTTTACAATACAAAGTCCAAGTAAGTTCATCTAAAAGAAGTTACTTTATGCCATATGCCACATAAAGATGTTCACTTCTTTTCCAAGAAAAGCAGTTTTTCCAACCAGTAGCAATTTCCTAAACAAACTCCTTCTAACTCTGAGCTATACAGAAAATTTGAAGAAAATACTTTACCAAGTTGGAGCCACTCTGTGAAGCATGGTGTCCAGCCTCTGAGCAGCACACAGGAGATTCAGGCACATGTGATTCATTTCCTGAATTCAGCAGAAAAAAAGTGTCACCAACAAAACAGTCGCCATGCTGAGGGTGCAAAGTTCTCCTGGCAAAGGGGTCGGGATGACAACACCACTCTTCAACTAAATCACTCCAGTTTTCACTTGGCAGAGGAAGAACTCTGAAAAATTTCCTACAGGGGAGAAGAGATAAATATTTCAGTATGTTATAATTCATTTCTAAGACACTTAAAGAGAGTTTCGGCTTCCTACAAACGGTGGGGGAAGTATGGCATTTTCTCAAAAGGAAGTGCAGGACTCTCTTTCCACCCAAAGGCACTTTCTTTGGGTGAATTCTGAGAAAGCAATGGCTGAGCTTCCTGCCAAGTCCATGATGAAGCATTTCCCAAGGGTGACTCTCCAATGATTATAAGGCAGAATTTGACATATTCCCCTCTTGAAATGAATCACATCACAAAAATAAAACAGTTCTACACAGTCATGAAAGATATGATAATGAGCATTTCCAATTACATTTATTATTACTTCTTGTAAAGTTCCCTTGCACCAAATGTTGATATAAAACCAACAGAAATAGACTCATGCCACAGCAAGATTCAGCATGTTCTTTGTTTCAGATACCAGACTTGAAAAGCCTAAAATCTGAAAAGAATACCACAGTACATCTTCATTACAAAACCCAAGCAAACAAAACAGCAAAGGATAATTTAATCTTAATTTAGATTCAGATACTCAGATCCAACTTCCAGAAGTCATATACCAAAAAGGCAAATCCCTTTCTCCTGGGTAGGTATATGGACCAAGGATAATGCTTCTGGAAATAATACTTTGTTTTCCTTATCAGTTATGTTGGGTTTGCATTTTCTGCTCTCTGCCTAGTTTCCTTGAATGCTTTCCTTTTGTTACCCCATTTCTTCAGCTGTCACTGAAACTTTCACCAGAGTTTCTTGATTCTACTCCTTATCTAAAACTTGCAAATACAACTTTGCTTATGGTGTTATTTTGCAAATAAAAACACAGCTGCTAAGCCAACCGTTAGGCATCCACCCTTTCCTGCAGTTCCCAGACTAACATTTTCTGAAGATGTCAGCTCTTCCCACTGTAGCTTATTGGCCCTTCTGAATTGTTTGGTGGATGAAAAAAAATGTTTTATTTAAAAAATCCTTATTTTCTAGATAGACAATATATTTTAAACTCTGCTTGCTCCACCTGCAGATGGAAGTTGGAATAACTCATCCTCTGATGCAGCTTTACCAAAACTAAATAAGATCACCTCACTACCCATGTCTGTCCTCATTTTCTGTGGTCTTATATATGGCTTGAGATACCACTCAATTCTGCCAATGTGACAGTTTGGTTCTGGTTTTAGTTCTGATGTTGGCCTAAGAACTGATTCTTCATCCACCTTTACAATTAGTTCCAGTGCCTGGACTCACACTGGAAAAAAAAATCTTCCTGTATTGCTTTTTACACAAAAGTAACAAAAAAGCTGGTATTGCTCAGCAATGTCCTTACAAGGGAAAAAAAAAAAAAGACTGAGATTCCCTTAAGCTGCAGACTCATGCTGTCCTGTTTCATTACATCAACCTTTCCTTACTCTCACAGTCTATGGCATAAAGATGTTCACTTCTTTTCCAAGAAAAGCAGTTTTTCCAACCAGTAGCAACTTCCTAAACAAACTCCTGACTCTGAGCTATACAGAAAATATACCATTTCAAATGTATTTTAGGCTTTTTCCACTTACAGGTGGAAAGCAATATCCTGGCTCACCAGAACTGGAAAAATACAACGCTAATAAAAATGGAACCTTCCTAGAAACACAAACAAAACCAACTTGAGGTTTACTAGGTAGTGACTAAATTGAGGTTACTAAATAACACGATAAACCCTAAAAAACAGTGCGAGTTATCTCCCCAAACTTGCTCCTAATAACAACTGAGTTTCTACTTGAGGATAGCCTCCTAGGCTGCCTTCACAGTCAGAGAGCAACAAACAATTCTTAGGCTGGGACCTTTAGGAGTAGCTTTCTTCTGAAAGTGTCTAATCTAGCCAGGCTGAATCTCCTGCTGTTGATAGCTGTCAGATTCCAAACAAAAAAGTAGGTAATTAATTTATTTTTTAAAAGTTTGAAGTTAAGTACTAGTCCATAAGAGCCCTACCATAAGGATAAAACTCTTAAATGATCTCTCAGGCTAGAGTAAGTGTTTGACCATAGAGACCCCTGTAAGACTGGATTAAGAAAAGTAATCCCAAATGTCATTATTAATTATTAATTAATTATTAATTATTTTACCCACTATTAATACCCAGTAATACCATTCTGTCTACTGAAAATACTGAAAAGTGGAAGTAAAAGGGACTTTAGACTTTTAAACATGTAACTGTTCAGTTCCATCAGAGAAAGAGAAAAGCAACTGCATTTCTTTAATTGCAGTCTCCCTTATTTACCTATTAAAAAATCTTGGGACAGCCCAGCTTGACAGTTAACTGTCAGGCTTAACACTGCTTATGTAGGTAAAGTGTAACTACATTTCCCCTGCCATGAGTTTTGCAGTGGAATATTTGTGCAGTACCAATCATTATCATGGAATCATAGAACATCCTGAGCTGGAAAGAACCCACGGGCCCTCACAAGACAATCTGAAGGTTCTTACTGTGTCCAGATGCCTCTTGAACTCTAGCAGGCTTGGTGCTATGACCCTGTATTGCACTTGTATGGCAAGGTTTTAGTAGTAGGGGGCCTCCATGGATAGATTATGTGAGTAGCTGTCAAGAAGCTTCCCCCACATCCAATAGAGCCAATGCCAGCCAGCTCCAAGACAGACCCACCACTGCCCAAGGCCATCAGCAGCAGTACTGCCTCTCTGAAAATGTATTTAATAAATGGGAAAGAACATCTTGCAGTCAGGAGAGTATGAAAACCTGAGAGCAACTGCTCTGCAGACAGCAAGGACAGTGAAGAAGGAGGGAAGAAGGTGCTCCAGGCACCGGAGCAGTTTTTCCTGCAGGCAATGGGGAAGATAATGGTGAAGCAGGCTATCCTGCTGCAGCCCACGAAGGTCCATGGTGGAGTAGATGGATGCCCTCCATGGAGGACCCCACACTAGAGCAGAGAGATGCCCAAAAGAGGCTGTGGCCTCCTGGGAAGTCTGGCAGAATCTGTGGACCATGGAGAGAGAGAGAGAGAAAGAATCCCACACTGGAACAGGTTTGCTGACCTGACTCCTTACCCCTTTTATTACATCTTGTCCCTCCTGTCCAGCTGATGAGGGGAGTGATAGAGCAGCTTTGGTGGGCACCTGGCATCCACACACCAAAGCCTTTAAGAATTTCTTCATAACAGAAATAAAGTCTTAAAGAATTATTTTATATATGAGGCATGCTTAGCCCAGTTGGAAGGAGAGAAAGAAAAAAGACAGTATCCCTGGTTCTTTGTAGCTCTTGCACGATGGAAGAAATAAAATCTAGTAATTTCCTCTAATGTGGGTAATGTGAGAGCAATGAAAAAGAATGAAAGAGCATAACCCTAACCTCTGAAGAGCTATCAGATTTATGGAAGGAAACAGACTGAGGCAGAGGATTTAAGAAAATGTATAGAGTAAATTTTTGTGCACCAAGGAAGGATTACTTAAATTACTTAAACCATTCCTAGTACATTTCTTAATCTAACCTTTGAAAGGAAGGCTTCCTATGCAGTCTCTAACAGTAAAAACATAAGCTTTAGAATAGGCTTGGGGTAGTTTGTTGGTTTGGTGATTGTTTTGGTTTTTTGTTTATTTTTTTTTTTCATTTTAATCTAGATTCCTCTTGCTTCAACTGAAGATTACTGCCACTTTTGCAGCAACTTCCTAGATATTGGAAGAATCTTATGTCTTCTCCACAACCTTATTTAAACAAAATCCCATTTATTTCAATTTCTTCTCAAAGGTATGATTTTCTAGATCTCGGGCTTTTATTATTACATTCCATTTCCTAGTAATTCAAACTTTAATATGCTCTATTTCACACAGTTCTGCAAGTTCCCTTCAATCCTTCCACCTCTGCTGTCACTGTCATATTTAACTCTTCCTGGAGAGAGGAACACATGAATTCTGCAGCTAGAAGTTCTGACTATGCTACTCCCTTCCTTTTGGAAATGCTGGAACAGAATGTGTTGCATACACTGGCAGCTCCACTCTTCNTTTTTTTTTTTTTTTTTATGGCAACATTCAAGGGGCTCAGGCTCCCTGCAAGGAGAAATGCCAAGTGAAAAGCCATTGATATGCATCCTTTTGCCTTTCTCAAAAATTCTGTTTGTCATGCTACAAGATGCAGAACCAAAAGATTTAAACTACATGCATATGAATTTGATGCGCTGAAATTCAGGAAAATTCCCACTCGGAGATGTGAATAAAAAAGTGCAATATGTTTTGAAAGCAAATGTTACTGACTAGAAATTAGAAGTTCCACTACTTTACAAATGTATCGAAGTTAGAGTTATTACTATACTTTCTGATGAGACATTTCAGAGGAGAAAGTTGGGAATTCCTCATCCAGTTACATTCAGCTAGCCATAAATCCATACCTATGACAAGAAAGTAACAGAAATTTAGAGAATGAAACACATTTGTATTATTATTTTGAGTATTAGGAGCGACACAGATCAGAAGAGGCTGGAAGTGTACCTCTAACAATTCTTACACATTCAGCTGAAGCTGTTAAGATTGTTCATCAGAAGAGCTGGACAATGCAGCACCTTTTTATCAAAATTCTCCTCCACTCTGCAGACTTTGTAAGGAACAGAGACAAAGCCGAGTCACACAGCTAAGACACAGTTCCTGCGTTTCCAAATTCAGCATCCCTGAACTATGTGGAGGCAGCCCTTCCTTAAAAGATGAAAGCAAGTTGTGGTCAATATCCCCATTCCGAGAAGCCACTCTATAATTACAGCATGGTGACTGAAGGAAATTTATAAGAGTCTGAAAAGAACTGAAAAGGATACCTGAAGTACAGAGGAAGAAAGAAATCAAGGAGTAAATGAATAAACAGCTAAAAACTGTTTCAGGTAATTTTGCTTTTTGTCATCTGCAGTGCTCCAAAGTGTTCTTGTTTATCAGTTTCAAAAGACATACATTTTAGCTGTCTCTAAGTACACAAAATAACATGAATACCAATCACTAAGGCATTTATTGCTATAAATAGAAGACACTGCAGTACTCACCGGTCTTTTACTACGATGTCACCACAGGACTGACAGTAGAAGATGTAATTCTTGTTGGATTTCAGGCTTCTCCCCAAAGAAAAAATCACATCTACAGACGGAAAGAAATATATTGATCTTCAAAATTGCATAAAATTTTCAGTCACTTGTACTAAAAGATCCTGCTGAATACCTCAAACCAAAAAGGATAAATCTAACAGACAATGCAAAATGCTGACATTTTAAACACAACCCTAATTTTTTACCTGTAGAAGCAAGTATTTAGATTTATGAATATACTTTCCATTTCCACCTCGTGCTTCATATTACTGAGCAGGAACTGTACATGTGAATAATTATTTTCAAGGTGCAAATCCTCTTCAGAAGGAGAGTTAATATATTGATATAATTGCAGAGGTTATATAAATCAAAATTCAATGCAATTCTTTTATAATGATATTTCTGATAATCAGTGTATCTCCAATATGAGGGCACACACCAATATGTAACACAAGTAGTAAGGATGGGGAGCAGGGGCAGACACTAGTTTTACATTTTCAGGCAGGTAAGAAACCAACCATTGTGGAACCACTCCAGGAAAACATAGTGAGCAACGGCCTCTGCAGGCCAGGAATGTAAAAATGGTCTCACAAAACTCTGCTCAAACAACTTCTCCAAAGTAATAAAAGAAGTTACAAAAACCTCCCCAAATTATCCAATCACGTTAAGTGGAAGAAAAATAAAAGTGTAAGCCTATAATCGGCTTGCATACATATGAATATGCTTTGCATCACCCACTTTCTCATACTTAAGAATCAAAGTTTACACTCAGCATGACATTCAGTATTTGAAATTCAGGACTCAACCACAAAAGTACTTTTAAAGGTTCCAGAATTTCAACTATTTTGCATGATAATATAAAACATCAAAGGGTAACTAAGACTATCCAATATATATGTTGATTACCAATATATACATTGATTACCACATGGTTCACATACTTATTTTTCACTAGCAAGACTTTCCAAGGTTGATTTTTGAAACTTCATCACTGGTCTTTTGAAACATGTCTCATTAATAGGAAACATTAAATAATTTTAGTATAATTGAGTTGTCAAAGCATATACGTAATTACAGATTAATGTACAGATGCAATCTCAGCATATCAACAGAGTATTCCACTGTATTTCTGGTGCTGAAATCATTACTGTGCATTAAATATTTCATTGTCCTTTTCCACTTCAAAAGCTCAGAATGGAAAGTTGGTGTTACTTAACATATCTGTGTCACGTATGAAATGAATCTAAACACATTGAGCCTGTGTGCGAGGATGAAAGAAAGCAACAGCCATACTACCACGCTTTTTCTGTTTATTGCAAACACATCCTAGACCTGAATTAGCATCACAGAAATAAAGAAAGTAACTGCAGAGGTGACCTGTGACATTAACCTCTGAAACGTCAGCTGTGAGAATAATGAGCGCCAACACAAACCCATAATCCTTTATGATTAATTTGTCAGGGATGGACAAGCATAGTCTAATTGCCTGGATGAATCAGATTACTGCATTACTGATAGGACAGGGAGTAACGGGTACAAATTGAAAGAAAATTTAGGTTCGGTATTAGGTAGAAATTCTTTACTGCGCGAGTGGTGAGACACTGGCACAGGCTGCCCAGGGAGGCTGAGGATGCCCCAACCCTGGCAGGGTTCAAAGCCTGGTTCGGGAAGTCCTTGAGCAACCTGGTCCAGGAGGAAGCATCCCTGTCAATGGCAGTGGGGACTTGCGACTAGATATCTTTAAAGTCCGTTCCAACTCCTTGGCATTTTATGATTCTATGATTTTCAGTTACCAAATGCGGAACAGAAGACAAGGAAGTAATTTTGAAGTACTATGGCGAAGGACGGGGGTGGGCGAGGACGACTACGGACTGTGAGCAGATCCCAAACACACCGCGTTTCCCTTTCATTACGTTTTGCACTTTCAATTTCTAAAACTGACAACTCCAGAAGGTGTTTGCTCCACAGGACCTACACCTCCCAACCTCTCTCGCTTAAACCTGCCAGGTCCCAGGACACCCACTCCCCGTTTCACAGCGACAACC
>WEIU01011684.1:92217-121322 GCA_013389925.1 Aegithalos caudatus | reverse complement strand
CCAAAGGTTGGTGCTCTTCATATCTCTGTTTAAAAAGAGAAATAAAGAACATTCCAAGGAAAGGTGGCTCTCATGCCAAATGGTGGTTGTGTAATGACAAGATAAATGCTTTATTCTGTGGGCTGTGTGATGGTGTAGAAAAAATCATATTTTTCAATTTTTTTTAATGTATCAAATTTTATTATTTATCTCATTTTTTAAAGTAGCAAACCATGGGAGAATAAGGTTGTGATACTTATAAGGAAATAAACACTACCAAGCTTTACGCTGTATTGAAATACCAGCTGTAAAATCAAATGTTTTGAAATCTGCATTTTTATTATAGATGGAGAGAACAGGAAAGTATTGATAAGAATACATTACAGAAACATGAAAAGGCTTAAAACTACATTGTGGAATATCTTCAGATTGAAAAAGAAAACCATAGTAAAAAAAGTTTATTTTAGCTATGAAAACTAATAACAATGGACATTCCTATAATTTTAATGATTGTAGAATAGTAGTCCAAGATTTATAAAAATAATACATAACATTTACCTAGTATCCTCTCTGGGTACCTTATTATGGCTACTCATAATTTGTCTAAAACAGATTTCTTTGTTGGAAAAAGTATGGAAGAATTTCTTTGCATAAATTTTTTTTTAAAAAATCCAACTTTTTTTAAGATGCAAAAATGAGACCATAACTGTAGAGTGGTAAGAAAATAGAGTATGTTTTTTCTTCTCTGTATGAAACTTCTTAATGATTACATTTGCACAGCCAGTGTGTGGTAGACTTGTCTAAAAGCATAGTTATTCAGTCAAAAATGTTAATGCATTTTGTATTTAAAATTAAGGGATTGTTCTGACTACTTTATAAGTCTGAAAGGAAGCTACCTTTTTAAGCTTGTGCTCTACCTGGTTTGTTTAACCTTTGAGAATCCTTTATCAGACCACTCTCAGCTCTCAAGTCTCTCAAGCACTCAAGGAAGACGGAGCCCTGTCTTTGCCTCAGCCATAAGTGGTTGTGTTTATGCTTTAACTGGATAAAAAAATTCTGATGCATGCTTCACTCAAAAAGAATTATTTACTGTGTCAAGTTCTTTCTCAGTCTATTGGACCTGGAAAAAATTGGAGTTGTACTGCTATTATATGCTGGTTCTTTCTTCTCTTTTCAGTCTTAGTGCTTTATTTCACTTTTGGAGATCAGACTTTGGTGGTTTGGTGCAATTGTCTCTTTGAGAAATCTGTTGGCATTTTACAGTTTTCCAGAACAAACCTGATCTTTTTTGGGATTTAATCCAAAAATGGTTATTATAAAACAAAACCACATGAAAAGGTGGTTTTTTTCTAATTAAAAGTGGTATCTAAGTGCTTTATGCCAGTGAGATATTGTGAAATCTATCTATTTGACACTCAGAATATGTTTTTTAAATAATGATTTGCGTTTTTGTTTTGTCTTGGAGGCAGTCTGTCATTATTACTCTGCCATCAGAGTCAAGAGTGCAGAAACCTTGTAATTTTGGGCCTTTTTATTCACTCCTTCCATCTATCTCTTTTCATTTTGTCTGCTGCTTTGTTTTTCTCTATTCTTGCAACTTCCCTTATCCTACCTGGAAGACAGTCTGATGAACAGTACTTCTTTATAGCTGTTCTGTGGTTTGTTTGGTTTTTTCAGTCATGTTCCAGCCTGAACTTCTGCACATGATATTCTTCCTATTTCCCTTTAATTGAGACAGAAGAGAACAGCATCTGCTGAATGTGAAGTCTCTTCTGAAGCCAAGTACAAAAGAGATCCCAAAAGATTTCCTCTGATAATACTCCCATTAAAAGGGGCACCAAATCTGCCTTTATCACAGACACGCTACAATAGCTTTTCTTGTTGAGGTGAAAGCGGCCTTAAAAAGTCATTTCTTTTAAAAGGTTATTGAACCTCTGTAATAATAAAAAAAAAGTAGTCTATGACCTATAAAAGTAGAGGGTGATGTTTCTGGAATGAGAATATCTTAATTGCTTGGTGTAGACTACCACACGATGAAAATATATTGAGCAAATTGCAAAAGCCTGTGATTAGAGAACACTGGTAAACATGTATTTTTGTTGTGCCTGGATGACAATAATATAAAAACAAAGTAGAGTTGCATCACTGGATTAGAATAGCAAGTGGTGTAGAAGGAATGTTGATGCACAGAACTCCTCCTGAATAGTGTGTAACTATTGTACGTATCCTTCAGTTTTGTCTTCTGCTTGGAATTGATTCAGAAAGATTGGTGTCTTCTGTTTGCAGAAAGGCTGGTTTGTTGAAAGGTGGGGATTTCTGGTGATGGACCAAGAGGAAGTAAAAAAGAAAATGAAAAATCACTTTGTTGCATTGTTTAAAACAAACAGTGCTTTTTGGGAGAGACAATGCATTAATTTTCTTGGGATTTTTGTTTGGCTTGTGATGTTGTGATTTTTTATTATTTGTTTGGGTTTTTAATAGGGCTTGATGTTGGACATGTGTTAAATATTTTTAAAAATATTTGTTTGCCTTATGTTAGCTTTTGTTTATGGTTTGTTGTAACCTGATTTCAGATTTTTTTAAAATGTCTTTGAGGAAAATGTAGTACTTTTTGTACATATTTTAACCATATGTCTTGGGAACAACAGTTTCAGGGTTTTTTCTTTCTTTTATGTTTTGAATAGGTAATGTCTGTACATGAATTGCAAGCTGGTCTCTAGTGGGGACACCGTGGGAGGATGAACACGGAGGAGCTGGAGCTACTGACTGATTCCAAGTACAGAAACTATGTAGCAGCTGTTGACAAAGCACTGAAGAACTTCGAATATTCCAGTGAATGGGCAGATTTAATATCAGCACTTGGGAAGCTAAACAAGGTATGCCTGGCAAGTGCTCTTACAAAGATTCAGGAATTACAAAAGCTACTGGTGTAACAGTACAGAAGTGCGAGGTTCCAGCCATCTAATACTCTTGCAAATATTTCAGCAGTATGAGCCAATGTTGGGTGTGTGCAAGGAGCAAACAAATCAACCAAGCACCTTCCTAAGACCTAGAGTTGAACCCTTCATAATTGTAAATAAAGGGAGAAGTTATTTACATTTCTAGTGGAAATAAATGTATCATTCAATGTTATAGAAATAATGTGAAAAATAGTAACTGATATAAATATCAGCAGTAGTTTTATGAAGCATGAGTTCTAAAATGAGGCTGAAATAATTTATGGACCAGGGAATGTTGTTGTTCTGATTAATTTTAACAATTAAGTTAAATGTGCAATATCATTGTAATCTTTAATAGCAGCTTACAAATGAATACAAATCCTGATATCCTAAAAATCCTGTTTCAGTCAGTCATATGTGTTTCTAGGGAGCCCCACTCAGGAATATGAAACTACAGTTAAAAGTGGCATCATTATTTTGTGTAAATTTTTTTTTTTTTGATTGATTGTAGCAGTTCTTGCTGCATCTTTGTGCAATGTGAAGGCTATGATATGGAGAAAAAAAAAATCAAAAAACGTAAATGCAGCTCTGTTTTCCAGTCCTGAAGTGATTACTTAGTTTCAGAAAGTGGTGAAGTTTTGTATGTGATCTCACTCTACAGCATTCTCCTAAAGCTATCCCAGACTCACAACCCACACTTTGAGTGCTATTTGAGCTAGTGATAATAGATTTTATCAAATGGAAATAGCAATTTTTGTCCTGAAATGGATGAGTAAATGACAAATGGAGAAGCTGTAGGCAAGAAGCCCATTGGAAGTGAAGTTTAAAATGCCTTGGCAATTTCACCTATAACGAGTGTACAGGCAAAAAGCACGGCAAAGAAAAAGCTCCACGGTACATTTTAATAGCATTGGATTCTTTTCTTGTACCCTAGGTTTGTGTGGTGACTTACTGAACATGTCCAAGAACTCCTTTATAAAATGTGCATTTGATGTTTAACTTCTTTTGTGCCATTTTTCTGTTTGTGCTGACTTACCAGGTGCTGCAGAACAACGCCAAGTACCAGGTAGTACCCAAGAAGCTGACGATAGGCAAGCGCTTGGCGCAATGTCTGCATCCAGCTCTGCCCGGGGGCGTTCATCGGAAGGCACTTGAAACGTATGAGATCATTTTTAAAATCATCGGACCCAAGCGCTTGGCCAAAGATCTGTTCCTCTACAGGTACAATATTTTAAACAGCTCCATCCCAAATGCACAGTCAAGATCCCTTTGTTTGTTTTCCTGCATTTTATATTTGCGGTATTATTTTGTTATATAGCAATAATCAATCAAGAACCAATTTCTTTCCCTCATGTTATTGGTGCTTGTCTAGTACTTTTCTTCTGAATATTGTATAATGGAAGATAAACAGATCACCTACATTTTTTTTAGGAATTGATTTTAGTGGAAGAAAACATGGAATTTATTATTTTTTCATTGAAATAAAGTTTTGTGTCTGTATGTACAGTATGTATAGTAATTGAAATGTTAAACCTCATTTATTAATATTAATTTTTCCTATTGAAGTGTTGTTGGAAAAGAATCTGAGTATAGTGTGTTGCAAGAAACTTTATAATCAAATTAACAGAATGTTTTGTTAGCGTGGGGGCAAGTGCAAACTTTTTCTCAGTCTCTGGAACTGATGAAAATGAAAAGGAAGTATAACCTTGAAAAGCTGAGTTTAGTCAGCATATACTGGTTCCTAAACCTCCATTAGGGGGTGTACATTTTTAGTTGGGTGGGGTGGGCAAGACAGTAAGTTATTTATTATATAATGAATAGAGGGGTGTGTGCACACTATCACACATGGTTCTTAAACTTCACGTATCCCAAGAGATTAAAATTTCTTCAGATGGAGAAACAGTGGGATAGAATAGAATTCTCTTTAGGTAGAAAAGGTGTGCATTAATGTTTGGAAAAAATTGTACGCCTTAACATCAGCTCTTCTGTCTTGCGTTGTCACAATGTTTAAATATAACTAAATTGAGAGGGGTGTGTTTTGGTTCTCTGTTTCCACATGTTTTAAAAGATACTGTGACCTCAAAGCTCATTTTTTGCATGTATGGTGATTCAGTAGCTGCAAGATCTCATTAACAGTAAGTTCTAGGGTAATGGAAAAAGCTACCTTGTATAATCTAACTAAAAGCTATTGTTACTGCTGCTAGGGCTAGGACAGACATTCACATTAAGGCATTATCAAAGATTCCAGTATTTGTCATGAAAGCAGAATGCCAGTGTCTGAACATTAAATCTTGAAGTGTGAGTAATAGCCTAACAAAGAATGACTGTGGGTTAGTGGGCTGCTTATTGAACAAAAAGACATTTTTCTGTACAAAAAAGAAGCCAATTGACAATGGTAAAGTACAAGTTCTGCTAGACAGATAAAGGCAAAAAATAATTTTACCAAAAGTTTTGTATTTTGGAATGAGTTTTGTAGGGTTTTTTCCTCTATCATGGACAGCATCCTATCTACATAGATAATTCTTTAATAGTAGATTTGTAGGTGTACAATTTAAAACTCTTTCCTTAAAATTACCTTTTTTACTCTTCTTTGATTTTCTCCTTTATATGTCAGGGTCTTCTAATCTGAGTCCTCAATGATTTTGAAAATTGAAGTTGTATTCACATGCATTTGATTATTGGTACAATTTGTAATAATTTATGATATTTAGTAGCAATACCAAATATTATTTTAGTATCTTCTTCTTAGGAGATCACATAACTTGTGTAAACTTACACTTATGTTCAAGTAAGTTCAGAATATACTTTCAGTGTATTCAGTCCTTTACAGGCTGTGTTATGAACAGCGTTGTGAATAGGGTTCATTGTTAGTTTTAGAATCTGTTTTCAGACTGAATTTCTGAAGTAAATATAGTTTGATGCTGCTAACTGTATAAATGCCTTAAATTTTACCTCAAGGTTACTTTCTGAAGTAAAACACCATGAATTTTCTTTCAGAAAATAATTTCTATAAATTTCCTCAAATTATTCTTATCTTACAGTCTAGGGATTTTTTTCTTAATAAGTGCAAAAGTGTCTTTTTAAATACAATTTTCACTGTGATGTGGTTCAAAGTTGGCAAAATTAACATTTTGTTATGCAGGGGTGCTTCTGGTTTATCATATTTGTTTTATTGGAGAAAGACAGTCATCTCTGGGCCTTCAGTGCTTGTTATCACAATAGTAATAAAGCTCATAATATTAGCCTTGGGATACCAGCCTGCCCATCCAAAGGCAGTCACATTGTGTGGTTGTCTATGCCTATGCACAATTCTAAGATAAAAATCTGATGCTTATAATAACTATACTAAATGTGCCTGTAGCAGTCTTTAGAGAGAAATAAAATTGTCACATTAGAAGCTACTTTAAAAAAGTTAAAATTTATTTTTTCACAGTTCTGGACTATTTCCACTCCTTGCCAATGCTGCTATGTCTGTCAAGCCAACATTATTGAGTCTGTATGAGATTTATTACCTCCCTTTGGGGAAAACATTGAAACCAGGACTTCAAGGACTGTTAACTGGGATTCTGCCTGGGTTAGAGGAGGGATCAGAGTATTATGAAAGGTAAGGATACTTCTGTTAACAAGGTGATATGCTTGATATGGGGAGGGTGGTTACTGCAACTTTCCACTATGTTCTGAATGTATGTGGATTTTATTGTTTTCAAGGTGGTTGCTTTTTAATTTGATGCTGTCATATTAATTTCAACAGAATGGTATGCTAGGAGCTTCTCAGCATTAATTGGGACAAAGTAACTGTTAGTTGTTTCTGTTAGTAGTTATGGAAAGGGAATTGGCATTAAGCAAACTTAGTGTTACATGCCAGTCTCTTCTCCCATGTAGCAAGCTATAGAACAAGAGAAAATAGCTTCAGGTTGTTCCAGGAGAGGTTTAGGTTGGATATTAGGAAATATTGCTTCACCCAAAAGGTTGTCAAACTTTGGAACTTTGGAACAGACATAGTGGAGTCACCATGCCTGGAGGTATTTAAAAGCTGTGTAGATGTGGCTGTTTGGGACATGATTTAATGGTGGATTTTGCAGTGCTGGGTTGGACTCAATGATCCTGAGGGTCTTTTCTGATTTAAACAATTCTGTGGCACACATAACTGCAGCATCTGTGCTACTGAGGTACCACCTTATTGTAATTAAGGATGGAGTTACACTCCAGCACTTAGAGTTCTTGGAGTTGTTCATATGCTTACATATTCTTGGTATTTCCAACTTCAGAAACTTGAATTTTTTATAACTTGTATGTGAAGAGCAATTCAGCACTGTCTTTTTCTATTTCTGTGTAGGCAGACACACACACAGTGTAGTTGGCATCACTACAGCAGGGAACAAGGTCTATCCAGCTTGCCTCCTGAGGCCTGCCATAGGGAGTAGAGGTGCTGCCACATGAGTTGGAGGAAATGAGGATGGGGGAAGGGATTGCTTGTGTTCAGATAATTGGGGTATTTTTATGCCCTGTTATTACCAGAAGGACTCAGTGCAAGGAATGAGAGGGCAAAAGCCATCTGCTTTGATTCTTTTCTTCAATAGCTATGCTTTCCTGCTGTCTGTCTGAAACCTCTGTCTGTAGCAACACTTGGCTTTAAGTAGCAGATGAAGGAGCTATTTGGCTCTTTGAACATAAGGAGTACATAAGGAATACATAAAAAGAATCTGTGGGCAGGCCAAAAGTGAGACAGATTGGCCCACAGGCTTGCTAGCTGGATTGCTCTGTTCAGGCTGCATTATAAGGTTCTGTGTGTAGCTGCGCCTCTCTTGGCCTCTCAAAAGGAAGTTGTGACCTTCCTGTAACAATTTATCTCAATACTTACTAGAAGTGGGGGCAGGGGCAAGATCTGTGATACATGCCCTGATTCAGCTGGCTTGCTTTTGTGCAGAACAAACACACTGCTGGAGAAAGTTGCTTCAGCTGTGGATCAGTCAGCGTTCTACAGCGCTCTCTGGGGGAGCCTCCTCACCAGCCCTGCAGTTCGCTTGCCTGGCATCACTTACGTCCTCTCCCATCTCAACAGGAAGCTTTCCATGGAGGATCAACTCTACATAATTGGCAGTGACATTGAATTAATGGTAATGTTTTAATGGAACAATGAATTTACAGTAAATAAGTAACAACACTGAAGTTATTTACTTATTATGTCATGTATTTGGAGGGGATTGAGATGTAGTCTCTGTCTTTGAACTTAGCTTTTGAAGAAAGAAAAATGCGTGTTTATTGTAGCACTGATTAAACTGATGTTTTGGTGCATGATAGTGTTTCAAAGCTGAATTAACATTTCAGAATTGCTTAGGATTTGTGTGAAACTTGGCATTCATTACATGCTTCAGCTAAAGGTGATTGAGTTTTGTTGCAGGTTTTGGTTTGGGTTATTTTTTGAAGATGTAGAGAATTCTTTTGTCTTTTAAACTTAAGATATTCACTGGTAATATAAAAAAGCACAAGCTCAATGTTTGTCTAGTTTAGGGAATGTGTTGATTCTGTGTTTCCTTCTGGTGAAACTTTTTATTTTCCTGTTTTATCTTCTTTCATTTTTCAAAATTTTAAATTACTCAATTTGGTGCTTATCATTGTTTATAAATATCCTTAAATTTGAGTGCTGTCATACATCTACCTCCTTAAAATAATAACTATTTGGGGGGGGGGGTGTTTGCCATTATTCAGGTGGAAGCGGTAAGCACTTCAGTGCAAGATACCAGTGTTTTAGTACAGAGGAGTACATTGGACCTTATCCTTTTTTGTTTTCCTTTCCACATGAGCCAGGTAGGTTATTAACATGAGTGATGAATTGACAAATTCTTAAATGTACTTCACTTCTTAACTTAGTAGCAGTATTTGGTTGGTTTTTGTTAATGATTTTCTCCAAGCTCCAACAAGAGTCAGATGTAAGTTTCTCTGATAGGTTTGGCTATTCTCATGTCATGATCTCTGTTCTTCTGCTTTGTAACTTAATGTGTTAACTTTGAAGTTAATTTCCATGTATATAAGCTCAAATTATGTTTAGTCTATGCAGAAGCTTTTAATTTCCTCCAATTTGATGAGAAAGCAAATTACCTGTTCATTTGTCAGTTTCCAATTCCCAGTGTTCAAAATCAGCAAAACTTAATCCTCTTAGCACAACAGATTCAGAACACTAGAGAATTGTAAATAGTGTCTGGTTTTGGGTGAATGGTTAGCCCTAGCAGTAGTGGGAGATAGACCCTACAACTTGTAGATAATTTTTCTTTGGACTGCAATTATTGTTAATTATGTCCTGTTTTTAAATGATCCATGTGTTATTTAACTTACAGAGGAAAACTTATACAAGACCAATTCTCATCCTGCTAGAAATTAGGAAAACCTGCACTTTTATGTAAAAAAGAACTGTGTTATTGCTTTTGGAAGTGCTTCATTCACATTTATCAGTTACTATAGATGTATTTGGAGTGTCTCTGTTTAGGTACTGAAATATTGAAGTTATTAATTTCAACATTTTTCAGTAATTTCAGCATTTTTTCAATATTAAGACTTACACAAGCATTTAGAGTAGTAAGAAACTGAAAAAGTACTTCAGTTTTTTAAACTGGATTTTAAGAATTTTCTTCCAAAGCTTTTACCTCATAGTAAAATTAAGTGTCTTGTAACAAAAAGGAGTTGTTAGACAAATCTCTTATTTTTGCTTATCTTAAAGGGGGTGTTTTTTAATATCTGTTCCATCCAAACAATAATAATATTTTGGATTCCTAAGAGCAAGATTGTTTTCTTGTATTATGCTGAATTCAGAAATGTCAAAACATGAAGCTAGCTAGGTTTTAATGAGCATTAAGCTGCTAACATAGAAAAAGCATTACTTTTCATAGTTAAATTTAATTGTATTTCTAACTTCTTCAGGCAACACGTCCAGACATGATCAGAATTTTGTCAGCAGCCCTTCACGTAGTGCTGCGCAGGGATATGTCCCTCAACCGAAGGCTTTATGCATGGCTTCTAGGTAGGTTTGTATTTCGTGCCATTGGCTACTAAAAGTGGAGGAAGAATTATATTTTCCTTAGCAGTGTGTACACTTCTGTTTAGAAATGATCTTGGAAAAATTAAATTCTCCGTTTCTTTCATAAGAAAGAAAGGCACTTTCTCTCTCCATGGACATTGAAGATGAAGAATGTCATCCTGGAACTCATTCCTGTCATAAATTTTTGGTGCATTTTCCTCTAGCAGCAATTATAGGCCACATACAGGGGTAGAGCATGGTGTAGTAGGCTCATGGAAATAGGCACTTTGAAACATTTCTAAAAACATAGAATGGAGCAAACAGAGAATGGGCATTATAGAGTGTAAATGGTAGTTGGAGCACAACAGTGTAGAAGATATGAAAAGAAAAGGATGCTGAAGGGCATTGATCTTACAGTTTGAGTATGCAAACTTTAAACTTCAATTAGATCTTTGTGTGATTGAATTAACAGATCAACAGTCACTTTTCAACACCTTTCTGGAGTAAAAACGGAGCAATTGGGAATACACTTCTACCAAACAACATAAAATCAATACAGTATAAATGTAAATTTTGTACAAAACCAGCATGTAATCACAAGAGGTTAGCAAAGAATTATAGTTATTAGAAGACTCTTAACTATTCAGAAAATAGTTAGAAGATCAGAAATTAGAAAGTTTTAGAAAACATTTACTCTTATTCAGCTGTGTTATTTTAAGGAAATGAAGCCTATGGTCACATCAATCTGACCCATTACTCTTTAAACCCATTTTGAAACAAGTCAAAATCATGGAAGTTCTGAAGTGTGTCCCAGGAATTGAAGACTGAATGGAGAGACATATCTCTACTTGATATGTTTTGCAGTCTGCTGTTACCTTCTTTGTTTGACATCCCAGCTCACCAGCTAGCACATATGTGCTTCTTGGGCTACCCAGAACCCTTGCCAGCAGCTCTTGCACCTTTCTCAGGTGATAAAGACATCAGAGGCAGGTTGCCTAGGAATAAATGGGGAGAAAGGATGTGAGTAGCAAAGGGACCTGAGAGAACTGAAATTATGAGGGAGGGAAGAAGTCAGCAACAGTGTTTTGCATAAGGGGGTTGGTTGTGTTGCTGTAGGAGCTGCAGGGGTTTAGAAATTAAATATGAGAAAATCCTGGCTTCTCTGGTTAATCATTCCTCAAGGCACTGACTTGAAAAGGATTAATCTTTTAAAGAAAGTCAATGAAATGCAATGTTATGCTCCATACCTGCATTTTCAAATTTGGGGAAGAAATAATTTCTAGATTAAACATTGCACTCATATTTCATCTAAATTTGATGGATTAGATATATCTTTTGCTGTTATTGAAAAAGCTATTTTGTGTATCATGCTGCTTTTTTAGTTGAGGAACCTTCTTTTACAGCTATTTCATGAACATAATCTCCACTGAAAGTTATACAGCTTCAGAGAATACTTTTACAGTGACTTCCAGGTCCTGTGTTGTGAACACAAGACTTCTTCTTTTTGCTATGTATTTGGACAGACTTTCTGACAATATAGAATTTTTGGGTTTTTTTTTTTCTTTGCTTATTGTACTGCTTTTCTATTATCATGATATAAGACATTGCAGATGGAGATCAGTTATGTTGGAAGACTGTCTAAATTCTATTCTTTATGACATTATTTAATTGTGGTGTTTACTATTCCTTCCTGTTGTTTTACAGCTAGAGGTGACCTATTAACATTCTCTATGAATAGAAATCACACACATCTTAAATCAGGTTATCTTGAACATCGTTAACCAATTGATTTTTTTTCTTCCTTAAGCCTATTTTTTTTGTGCAATTGAAAACTTATCAGGCAAAGAAAATAAACTTACAATACAAAGGTCCATCTCCTTTGTGTAATTTTGAATTTAAAAAAAAATTGTAGTGTGATATTCTAAGTGCTTTTGTCATGTCAGTGTGTTTTGATGATCATCTCTATATATTTAAAAAACTATGTTCTCATTAATATTGAAATATTTCTATGTGACAGCTTATGCGTTACTTAAAGATTGTGGATTTTGCATTTTTTTACAAGAAATAATTGGTTGATAATATTGCATAAAACTAATTTTTTGATTTGTGTGCAAACTGCTTTTGTGAAAGTCTAACTTAGTTTCCCATATTAAATTCTACAATATCATCTTTTTCTTGCCAACATGACTTGGACTTCATATTGGTAAGTTATCAGTGCTAGTGTGTTGATTTCAATATACAATATATTCTATTAAACTACAAATATTTATCTGCTTTGTCTTTTGTTTGCTTGAAGGTTTTGATAACAATGGTGCCCTTGTAGGACCCAGGAGTACAAGGCACAGCAATCCCGAGGAGCATGCCACTTACTATTTCAACACCTTCTCTAAGGAGATGTTAGTCCAGGTACCTATACAGTGTTTTATTGGGCCATATATTTTTATAAACAGATCCTGATCAAAGTTGCTGTAACTTTATCTTTTGACTTGCCAATGTAATCTTATCTTCTTGTGTTACTTGTGTCCTATTCTTTTAAAACTTTCTCAGTGGAAAAATGAAGACATGAAATAATGTGTTTCTCTAGAATAGCAGAATGAACAGAACAAATATTAGATTTCTCCCTCTTCTTTTCCACAATGAATGAAGTGTACATGGATGTCATTTCATAATGAACCCAGCACACTGGAGCCTGTTCTTTCATGAAACGGAATTGGAGAATTCTCTTCTGTAGATACGGAAACTCCTCTGTGTCTTGAGAATCAGAAAAAAAAAGATCAGATGGTACTCAAAGTCTGTGTTAAAAGGGTCTTTCTCCCTGCTAGGAAAAGGGAGCATCTTCTGCTCTCTGTTGGCAGCCAGGAATAGTTGAGAAAATTGGCAGTTAAAGTAGTTTACCCTTAAAGCCTTGCTATGTGAGGTGAGATCATTGGTTCTAAGAACTGTGCTGCTTTTCTCACAGTAATCGAAATACAGATGTCTTAAATTGCTGTGAGTCTGATCTGGAAGTCAGGGAGACATTTTATCATTAAAATAAATCAATAAGGTCAAGATGTTTCTGAGTCAGAACTGTGATGTTATGTTTGGGAATGAGAGTGGCAATTATAGCAGTAGTAGCTGACACAAGAATATTCAGCTCATCCCAGTTTAAAGCTGACACTCAGCATGGAGCTAGCACCTTCAGTTTTATCCGAAAGTTGTGAGATCTGCTGTTCCACTGGTGAGGAAGAGACCTCAGAATTCCAGTATTGCAGCAGCAAGGACCTCATTGGCACTCTCTCACCCTTTTCTTATCACATTTCTGCCTTCCTTAGCAGATGATTCAGAAATTATTCAAATGTAAAGGAGAGGCCTGAATGAGCTACAGTTTCATCTGTACCTTATATAAAAAAATCCACAGTGAGCTTTTAGCAACGTTTAGGCATGGTTAATGGCTACAGTCTTTTAAAATCTATCCATCTTTTGAACTTAATCAGTGTCAATAAAGCTTTGGTCTGAAAAGGGTATGGACTTCAGAATCAGTGCCTTGCCTATACATAATACAAATGACATATGGCTTCTAAAACCTTTTGCTTCCTCTTGAAAGACTTTAAAAGCATTGCTCCTTTCTGCCTTCTTCTTTAGCAGTCTCTTTGTGGTTTTTTAAATCTAGTTAACTCCTATCTTATTCACAGAGACAATGTACTGAGAATTCTGGCCTTCTAAATTCATAAGAAGGTACAAAAGATTTCTCTTTCAAGATACTTGTCAATAGTGCTTGGTTTGTAGCAGATAGCAAGGCAAAAAATGGTTTCCATGGCTCTCTTCTTTCTTATCGTTTTTTTTTCCTTCATTGTCCTTTGTTTTTTTAAACTGTAAAAGAAACAAACTAGCTCAGATAGTCAAGTCAGCCAGGCAGAAAACTAAGCAAAATCTGTGGTTGTGTTGTGGGGCTTTGTTTAATTCTGCAGCTCATTCCCTAACCTCTGCTGGTATAGAAACTCAGTCTTCCCATTTATTTCAAAGTTGTCATTGCTATTTAGTCAAGAAAGTTTTCATCCTTCTGAGTATATCATAGGACAGATGGTGTTTTATTAAGCCCTTAATATCTATTTGCTTTACCTTCTCAAATAATTTGTTCATTAATGCTCATTCCTTCTCTTTTTCTTCTTAAGAAATATTGAGTTGCCTGCATATAATACTTCATTTTGATTTTAAATAAATACAAGTTACCAAGTTCTGTTCCACAGAAATGTTCTCAAAGGCAAAGTTCAGAGAACTTAATCATGGGAGACTGAGCTGCAGTGAGATGAATTAGTGGTCTCCACTACTGAGAATTTTCCTTTTATGTACAGCTTTTATTGCTTTCTAGCTTTCTTTTTGTTTTCCTGATATGTTTTTGCTCTTTGTAGGCAATGGTTGGAATATTACAAGTTAATGGACAGGGAGAAGAAAGCACATTAATGCAAGACTTAAAGCCTTTTCGAATTCTTATCAGTTTGCTGGATAAGCCTGAACTAGGTAATTTTTATTTATTCTTTTTAGTTTGTTTCATGTGATTTTGCTTTGAAAATTTTTCTCTCTTTTTTATCAAATTGAAAACATTATATGCTTAGTACTGGCAAGTTAGCCAGATTTCTTAGATCTTCCAAGCTGTATCTATGTTTTGTATTTAATTTAATGCATTCATCAGATTTACCTTTTACCAAAGCCATTTCGTCTATTTTCTACACAGGAAGCAGTAAGTCAAAGTCATAGAGAGAACTAACTGTATGTTGGGAGAAAGGCAGATTGGATCTTTTTAATTTCTTTTATCAAATAATGACTTTGACTATTATAAACCTCAGGTATTGCTTTTGGGAATCACCTGTTCTTTCTTCTAATATACACACAGATGATAGATATTAACAAGAAAACAGTTGATTTTTTTCAGAAGAATTTATGCAGAGGAAGCAGTTATTTTTTTGGTTTTGTGGGTGGTTTGTTGGGATTACTTTTCAGTGTTTCTTTTTAATTTTCTTTTCCCCTATTTAAAATGCTTAAATGCCCTCTTTAGCAGATGAGTGCTGAGGACCATGGGACAAAAGTGTTTACAGTTAAGACTTGGATATCTTGCCTTTTTCATTGGAATATAGTTTTGAAGGTGACTCAAAAAAAATAAAATTTAAAGCCATTATCAGATTTGAGGGTGGGATAATAAAACCATAAAAATACAATAATCAAAGAAAAGAATTGTTAGGACAGAAGAACTACAAGGAACAAAATATCTGTCAGAAATTTGCCATCTTCCTTGTAATTTGTGATTTCTGGGGATCAGTCTAAATGTTCAGAAGCAAATGTGCGTGTTAAGATTTCATGAAGTAGCAAAGCTTTGAGGATTCTTTCAGCAAAATGAGATGGAATAAGCTAAAAGGATTTTTGCTTAACTCCATGAGTTTACTTTTATTGAAGGCAGCTCACTGATGCTAGGGAGCACATAAAAAAGTAAATTATATGCCAAGCAGGATTACTTCTTAAGTTCCTTTCAAAATAATTTGGGTTTTTTTTTTCTGCAAAAATGAGATTTGGCTCAAATCCCAAGAAGGTGTTATTTTATAGAATCATAGAATGTTTTGTATTGGAAGGGACCTTACACTTCATCCAGTTCCAACACCCCTGACACAGGCAGGGATATCTCCCACTAGAACAAGTTGCTCAAAGCCCCATCCAACCTGGCCTTGAGCACTACCAGGGATGGGGCATCCATGGCTTCCCTGGGCAGCTTGTTCCTGTGCCTCATTACCCTCTGGGTAAAGAGTTTTTCCCTAGCATCCAAAGTAAATCTCTCTTCTGTTAGTCTAAAACTATTCCCTTTTGTCCTATTACCATCTACCTGTACAAAATGTCTCTCTCCCTCTTTTTTCATTAGCCCCATCTAAGTACAGAAAGGCTGCAATGAGGTCTCTCTGAAGCCTTCTCTTCTCCAAGCTGAAAAATCCCAATTATCTCAGCCTGTCTTCATAGGAGATACATTCCAGCCCACTCATTATCTTTGGGGCCCTCCTCTGGACTTGCTCCAGCAGGTCCATGTCCCTGTGTTGGGCATCCCAAAGACGGATGCAGTACTCCAGGTGGGGTTTCACAAGAGCAGAATAAAAGGTCAGAATCTCTTCCCTTGCCCTGCTGGCCACACTTTTTCAATGCAGCCCAGGCTGCAGTTGGCTTTCTGGGCTGCAATTGCACACTTTCAAAAATACTTTCAAAAAGTACCCTGCAGACTATATCCTGAGCGAAAAAAACCCTGCCTCAAATTAAAAGGAGGGATGATGCTCAAATATTTTATCTCGTATTTGTATTTAAACATTTGAGTGTGTTGTCCATATGCTAACAGGATGAGATAGCTTGGGGGTGAGTATTTCAAAGTTTTGACTGATCAAGAATCCATGAAGTCCATTTCCATGTTACTGAGCGAAGCTAATGAAAAGGGTGCATTGGCTTGAGCATGATCTGTACTGCTGTGAGGGCACAGCTTTTGAAATTGGTGTGTTTGTATCCAGCTGCCATTGTACACACGTTGAACATGGGGCAAAAGAACCCTGCTTGTGCTTTGTGTACTCCCAGGCACTACAATTGTCTCAGTGTTTCTGGAATGCAAACAAACCAAACCTTATGATATTCAGGTAGTTTAAAATTGAACCAGAAGGAATTTTGTGGTTTCAATGACCAAAGCAAAGCTAGCTTTCAGCTGTGGACTGTGCTATAATGCAAGAGTGTGACTGCTGGTATTTCTCCCTAGGCCCTGCCATCCTAGAGGATGTACTGATTGAAGTGTTTCGAACATTATATACACAGTGCAAAGCAGAACTGGAGCTTCAGACAGAACCATCTTTCAACAAAGATCACACACAACTAAGCAGGTAAATAATTAGTATAATGTATTTTGTATTAAAAATATATATCTTTTTTGCTGGAATCATGACTGTGGGACTGTGACATGTTTTCTTCATGATGCAGGGTCTATTGATGTTAATTACAACTTCCGTGTTCAGTGTAAAGGTGTGAAGTGGTTGGCTATATTATTTTTATTTTTTAATACTCAGCATATGTTTTATTCTTTATCCATGACATAAATGCTTGTTTGATTGTGAAATTCTTTTTATCTGTGTTCTTCAAAAACAAAACAGACTGAGTTTTCTTGTAGTAGAAAAAGTAAGACTGCTACAAGAGAGCCAGGGAGTGGGATATAGAGGTTCAAGAGTTGAATTAAATATTTTGAGAGGTAGAGAGGAGAGGGGTGTTCAAAACGGGAGAGGGGAGGAAATAACTGTAGAAATAATTATGGTAAAAACATCTATTAAAAATGTGGTTAAAAGACAAATATTAAGGAGAGGATAGAGGAGAAACCTAGCAACAGTGAAGACACTGGTGTGTGTAGCCTGCCAATATCCTGAGCCCTTGAGCAACAGCTACTTGTAGGGATGAGAGGAGGATAATTTGTCAGTGTTACTTGACAGTGGGTAACTCACAGTGATGTGTAGTTATATAACTTAAAAAATAAGTATAAAAATATAAAATGTTCTTTGATTTTTTTTTTCTCAGCAAACTGAGAGAAAACAAGAAAACAGCAGAATTGATCAAAACTGCCAATCTTCTTTTCAATTCCTTTGAGCCTTATTATATGTGGGATTACATTGCTCGTTGGTTTGAAGAGTGTTGCAGGTAGGTGATAATATTTAATCTCTGCATGTGTAAAGTTGAAGTTAATTTTTGTTTTATATACTTTTTTCTTCAAAGATGTCAGTCTCGTGCGATCATTTAGCCTGTAAATATTTTTTTCCTCCAACCTCTATAACTTCAATCTTTTGGCCAGTTTTCATCAGATGTGGCTGTGAGTCTTAGCAATGAGTTCTCACAAACTCAGTGAGTTAAAGCCTGGGTTAAATGAAGGGACAGAATTATCCCCTCTACTGAGGGGGGACTCCAGAGTGACCTCAAAGCTGGTTTTTGTGCTGTCTGGCCAGTACAGGATTACTCATTGTACAAATTGCTTTTGATAAAACTGACAGATTCACGAGACACCGGATGTGTCATCATTTATCCTGCTCTCTTAGGGAAAAAGAAGGGGGGGAATCCTGTGCATGACAAGGAAGGCTACAGGAGAAAAAAGGAAACCATAAATCAGGGAAAATTGAAAATATTAAGAGGAGGGAAGGGGATTTAGGGACCACAGAAGAGCAGGGGTTTTGCTGTGGCAAGGGGTAGATGATGTAGAGATGTCAAATGAAATTTGTAGATTTTTTTTTTATTGCTTGTGGAATTTCTTGATAAAATGTTAAGATACTTGGACATTAATTTGTCTATAAGCCAACAGCGTGCTGTTATAACTAAAAAAAAATGTGTCTTGGGCTACATTATGAAGACCGTTGGCGGCAGGTGAAAGGAAGTTATTTTTCCTTTCACTTAGTGTTTCTAAGAACACACATGGAATATTGTGTCCAGCTTTGGACACACCACCTGAGGAGAAGTGTTGAGAAACTGAAGAGACTCTAGTAGAGAAACTGCTAAGCTGGTCAGTTATAGGAGACCGCATTGAATGTTGAGGTAGGTGAGTTTGGTTTAGTCTGGTAAAGAGGGAAACTGAATGGCACCCAAGACTTCCTGACGGGCATTTGCAAAGTTCATACAGCTATACTTTTTATAACAGCTGATGGAAAGCAAAGGACAGCAACAAGTGGTCAGGTTGGACTTTGAGAAAAGCTTTGCTGAGAACATTGTGCAGCAGTGGAAGAGGTGGAACAGTGGAAGCCAGGAAGGCTGTGGAGCTTTCTTGTGAGATTTCCAGAACTCTGCTAGACAGAACTGCGGATGAATTTATCTAGCATTTTAGCAGTCCTGCTCAGTGTGAGAGGTTGATCTAGATGTCTGTGACTTGATTTTTGTGTGTTGGGCTGGATTGCTAACATAAGGAAAGTCATCTGCAGCCATGCAGGTGAGTATTTCACTACATATAAGTAGTGTTACTGTCAACATGGATACAAAATTGCATTATAAATAAATGAAATTTATTCTGGAGAATTGTTTTTGTTTGGGTTTTTTTCTACATGAGCTGATGTGTTATCTAAGTTTTTGTCTTCCATGCTCAATTTTCTGTAGCTTGAATTTACGAATTCAATTTTACAAATGAAGACAGTTTGTTTTACACTGAAAGGCCCGTTACTTCTTTTTCTGAAAGAGTGGCATGGGGCCAAATAAACCATTTAGCCATGAAATGAGAAATTGCTTATTTGATTTGTAGTGATTATCCCCAATATATACAGCTTTGCATTAAGTTACAGAAATATGGTCAATGTAAGGAGGAAGGAAAAATATTGTGACACTCTCTTTGAATTTTTCAGGAGGACTTTACATGCCAGACTTCAAACTGGGCCTGGAGGTGATAGTGAGCAATCTGAGTTACCTCTGACAAATTTCTGCTTGTTAGTGGATTTTTTGTTGGATATTGTTTCTTTGGTAAGAATTGCTTTGATTATTACTAACATTGGGATTCTGTATATGCATCATCTGCAGAAATATTATATATACTTTATTAATTGCTTTTCCTGAAAATATATTGACATGAATTGACATTACAATAAGTTTTTGGTTCATTATATGATTCTTGGTAGACTGGTTAGACATAACTGAAATGGGTTTTATGATGCTTATACCTGAAAATTATAGTCTGTCCTCATTTTCTTTTCTGTGTATTCATTGCAAGTATAGACTTTTGTAGTTTGATAAGTTAGTTTAAATGTGCAGCTTTCTTTTAAGGATCTTTTAAATGTCATGATAAGGTGTATCTTCTTTTTCTGTTGTCATTGCTTAATGTAGCAAAGACTGTTGGAACTGGTTTTTTCTATAGCTGTCTTTCCTCAATTCTTTGCTTTCTCATTTCAAAGCCTACTAGAAGTATGAGAGTGCTGTGTCAGGTATGGCAATCAGCCTGTTCTTCCTTTACTTCTTAATAACTTGTTTATCTTTCATTCTTAAACTTTTATCTTAAGATTAATAAAGTAATAGCATTGATGTTTTTAATGTATTTGTTGTGTAATGAACAGTATGTACTAGGTTGAAAAAGAACTAAATAAATTTCTATTTGTTTGTTTACCCAACTTTAAAATTAATTTTGTAAATATATTTTTAGTAAAGCATGTATTTCGTGGATTTTAAGATATTAATTTTCCTTTTCCCATGTTCTGTATGTTTAGTTAAGCAAATGATAGGTAGATGTGTTATAGAAAATAAATTTCAGGTTGGAATTTGGTGTGACAATTAACAAGTTTTTATTATTACTTTACTACTCCTATTACTAGGAGACTTACATTGAAATACAGACAGAACACTTGCCTCAGCTGTTGCTCAGGATGATTTCTGCATTGACAAGCCATCTTCCTACTTTGCACTTGTCTGAGCTTACTGATTCTCTCAGACTCTGCTCAAAGATCCTTAGTAAGGTTCAGCCTCCGTTGCTCTCTGCTGGTACAGATGGTATCCTGCAGCTTCCTACTGGACACAGCAGCTCCATCAAAGAATGGGAAAATAAAAAGGTAACTGATGAGGTTTTGCAGCATCTTGGAAAATTGTTTCTTATGTAGAAAAAAGAAATAGGCTTTCTAAGCCTGTGTTGAATACCCTACAAATCTTGGACTAGATTTAGATACCACAATATGTGTGAAACTTGGGTAATCAAAATAACTTATTGTGGTAAAATTTCTTGGTTCTTAAGGGTTTTTACCCAGATTTAATAATTTTATGTATTTATTATATATATTATAATTTTATAATTTAATAGTTATACCTGTATAAGTCACTTCACAGTCAGGGCCTAAGAAAGAGCTAATTGATTAAAGCTTGTAATGCACTTCAAGAGTATGATTAAGTAAAATAACTGGAATGAAAAGAATTTACCATTTTGGTTAAGTATCAGGCATATGTGAATTCTCCTCTCACCCAATTTATGTGCATTGGTTTAATACCCATCACATATTTTACTTTCGCTGTTAAGTTCTTAGAATAATTTATTAAAAAAATAAAATAAACCAGGCACTCACTATTTCTCTTTTAACTTTATCCAGTTTATTCTATGTAGCCATGGCTCTGTGAGGTGTGTTAAGTGACATGCCCTGAAATCCTTGTTTTCCAGCTGAAGAAACTTAAGGAGCATCAGAGAATAAATTAGGTTGGAAGTGACAGTTGCAGGGCACTGCTCAAAAAGCAGGGCTGATTTCAAAGTTAGATTTTTCTTTAAAGCTAGGTCATGTCACTCAGGATCATATTTGTCTTAATTTTGAGTATCTCCAAGGATGAAGTTACCATGACTTTTCTGTACAGCTTGTTTGTTTGCACTGTTATTTAATCAGAATTTCCATTGTTGCAGCTTCTGTTGGTTGCCTTGTGTTCTTTCACTGTGGATATCTTGTGGATGGATATCTCCATCTTTTCAAATGCCTTTTCAAATGGGAATCACAGGGAACAATAGAGCCATCTTCACCCCCTTCACAACTTTTAGCATTCTTTTAAATTCTTTAAATCCAACTCTCTGAGCATTCCTTCTATGTCAGAAGCACCTATGGTGACATTCCATTGGGTGTACTCAGTACATCAGAGTTTCTTTTGTACTAGTAAGTCCAAAATTGGATACAATATTCTGCTTGTGGACCTAAAACTGCTGAACAGAGAGGACTAATTACTTCCCCTGATTTGGTGACAGTACTTTTGCTGATACGGTCCTAGAGGTGTCTGGTCTGCTTCACCAAAGGACTCCACTGCTGGCTCACATTACCCTTGTCAGTTAGGACTCCAGCATCCTTTATTCAGCATCCTATCTTTATTCTTTCTAGCTAATTAATGCCTGCCTTGTTTGGTTCTTTTGGGGTTTTGGGGGCTTTTTGATCACCTTTTTTTTTTTAGATAAAGCCTGTTTCAAGTGAATGATGTTGTTCATTGAACTTCAGTGGCCTTCTGCTTCCAATTACAGCTGTCTCATGTGGCCATGGTTTCTCTTAAGAGATAGTGAAATTATTTGCCGTGCTTCTAATCACTTTTAGATTGTATTTTGTAAAATGGGGTCATCATTTATGTCTCTAAGCTTTTTAGTACGTGGCTTTCACTGTTTTCTGTGGTAATAGCTCAAATTTCCATTATTATTCCATCTCTGGTAAAGCAAAACATTCACTGTAAATAATAATGTAACTCTTTTATTTATTAATTAAAAAGTTTTTCATATTATTACATAATGCTTGAGTTCTGTATTTAACACAGCTAGTGATTAGAGTCAAAACTTCTGGGCCTGTTAGGTCTCAGGCAACATCTGCCATGGCCAGTAAAATGCAGGATTGGAAGTAAGTGAGCACCTGTATTTAGGGCCACTGATGGATGCATTTCTGTTTCAGTTGTTTCCTTACCTCACATTCTCACCAGGAAACAGAGACTATGCTACCAGTTACTAAGACTGTAGAGGACTAGAGCAGTGCAAAAAGCCACTGTGGGTGCTTTCTGAGTAAAAGCCATTCATCTATTTGTGCATATTCTGAACTGATAAGGAATTAAGAGATATAATAAGTCATGAAGAACTGTTGTTTTTGCAGCAATCTCTGTCATTTCAATGAGATGATTTATTTTCTTTCTAGTTGCAAATGGTTAGAAGCTTTTAAATGGAACTTATATTTTTGTAATTATAACTTTATATTTGACAGTTTATGATGCTGTATAAATAGATAATACCTATGCCTATTTCAGCATTCTTTCATAAGAGAGAGTTGATATAGTTGTGGTATGAATAAAATGCTAAAATCAATAATATTTAAATATTTTTCTTGATAAACAATTTTCTTTAATGTTAGCTTAGTCTGGCAGGCTTACAGAAACACCAAAATCATTTTGCATAAAATGTATTTGTATGAATACATTTTAAACTCTGTAATAAAATTGTTGTTTTCAAATGAAGACACTAATAAATATTGTTTTGCCAAGACCTAAATAACCTATTTTGAACAGTCATTAAACTTTTATTTTATTCAGGTGCCATCAGTGTCACTCGAAAATCCTAATGATGTGTTTGAAGATGGTGAAAATCCTCCAAGCAGCCGATCATCAGAAAGTGGATTCACTGAGTTTGTACAATACCAGGCAGACACAAGTGATGATATTGACAGGGCACTGAATGAAGGTCACGGTGCACCTGGCATCCCCATTGTTGGTAGCACATCCTCAGAGACTGAGACAGCATCAACCGTGGGCTCTGAGGAGACCATTGTACAGCCTCCTTCCATGACACAAGGGACAGCAACTCGTGGTGGGAAAACGATCCAAAAGACTGCAATGCAGTGCTGTCTGGAGTATGTCCAACAGTTTTTAACCAGATTTATCAACCTGTATATCATTCAGAGTAATTCCTTGTCTCAGCCCTTAGGGACAGACATTCCGGTAGACCCCGCTAGTGCGCAAGGACAGAGCACAAAATGGGACAGAGAATCACAAGATGATGCTAAGGTGAAGAAAACAAACAAGAGGAAAACACCTAAAGAATACCTTCCTGCCTTTATTGCTGCTTGTCAGCTCTATCTTGAATGTTCAAGCTTTCCCGTTTACATTGCTGAAGGAAACCGCACTTCAGAATTACATCCTGGGAAGCCTGAAGTTGGTAAGCTGCACTCTCATTTGTTCTTTGTTTTTCAAATAATAATTCTTATTTTTCAGACAGAAAAATTTAAACTAACAGTATCATGCTTTGTGTGTGTTGCTGAACTATGTTCCTCTCAGTAATCTAAGTGTTCTTCGGTGTGAATTGGTTTACATTTGGAAACTAAATTATTTTGTCATAAATTTCTAAGAATATTGCTGGCATGGAATTTCACAGTAATTAATATTGGGGTGAAAAATATAATTTACTCAAACTGAAGCCTGAGATCAAGTCTAGATTTTTGAATCTTCCTCTTTACTGTATGGATCCACAATGTTTTCTTTGTCATATTTTGCAAGAGCCACAGCTCACGTCAAATACGTTTTTTAGCTTCCTTTTATCAATTTTGGATTGATGTACACATTGATCACTTTGGCAATACATGGAAATTGCAAGCTACTGTCCAATAAAAATCATACCAGCTAAGAAATTTAATTAATTCTACTTTGCTCCTATTAAAGGAACGGTTCTTGCAAAAAATTCTTCTAGCTATAATTGCATTAAGAAACAAAACAAAAATTGTGAGTTTTGGTGAGATACAGATGTATTCACAGATAGATGATCTACTCAGGTACAGTCGTGATTAAAACATTGACAGTTATGGATTACTGAAAATTGTGGCATTTTAGGATGAACGATCCTTTTTACAGTTTGTAAAGTCTTCAATTTACAGTTCTAATTTTGGATCCCCTTCTGATCTGCAGTCTGAGAATTGCTGCTTAAAATGTTTTCATGATGGATATGCTTGGAGCATGCAAGAAATAGTAACACTTATTTTGGCTACTATCACAGTCATCTCTGGTTTTATTTTTTTCTAGGAAACTTCCTAGTAGTAGCTTTTTGTTCTTATTTACAATTTTCAAATCAAGGCTAAGTGGTGGGTGGTGCTTGGAGATGAGTAGGGTTTTTTTTTTGTTTTGGAAACAAGCATGCTAATTTAACATGACTGTATCTGTTTCTGTGCTTTTTAGGGTGTGTTGTTTATGTCTTCATTATAGCCAGGAGGAGAGCATATACTTGACTTTGCAGCATCCAGACATATGAAATATTTGTCAGTTGAAGGCAATTTGGTTATAGCTGTTTATTAGTTATGAGTATCACAATGCCAAAGATTTGCTACATATTGTAGAAGATCTATCTCAGAATATTTGTGCTTTTATAGCAGGACCCTGAAAATGTTAGCTGTTTATTTATTTCTTCTCAACAGCCTACAAATGAGTGTTGTGTCCAAGGACTGAAATGTCAGCTGTTTGCTTATTACATTTTGGTGCAGATAGCACTTGATTATCACTGCCTTGTGCACTGTAGAGCAGAGAGGCTGTTAGTAGTATGTACCTGGTATGAGGGCAGTGCTTCTAGGAATCCTTTTCACTTTCATTAAGTGTCTTGGATTTGTGTTTCTTGTTCATTACCTGAACGTTCCTATTTGTGAGATATCATTTGCAGTCTATTAAACAGCATAACTTTGAGAAATAAGCAGAAATTGTAGGTGGGTGAAACTGACAGGAAGGATTTTGTTCCAAATGTAAACATCTGTTGTATAGAATGGCAGGGCAGATGGGAATAGTGCTGGGCCTACTTCCCATAACAGAGAATTGCACTGGAACAGAGAATGGAAGAAGGTAGTTACCATAATTCTCATACTACCCTATCTATTGATATGAGGTTTTTGTACTGCTGAAGAGGCTGTTTGTTGAAGGGTTCCTAAATTTGGAATGTGTTTTTGAAGGGTTGCATTATTGGTATGACCCAGTAGCTCTTAACCACTGGTCATTGTGTTTATTTGAAGGAGACGAGTTAATCTGATATTTATAGAATGTAATTGTGCTTTAATTCTGCTGTATGCTTCATTTCACACCTATCTTTAACTGAAGAAATTGAAAAGGGAACTGAGTGAAACTGAAAACAATGCTTATATCTGTAAACTCTAGAACACAATATAGAATTGTTAGGTATATTTAGACTCCAGTGGAGCTGTGGATATAAATTAGAAATTGCATCACTCTTCTCTTGATTCTAAAAGGGTGCCTAGTAAATAACACTTCCTCACTTGTGTCTGATCCTAGATGCATTTCCCTTTTTAGGAACGTGATGAATAGAGTCCTTTTGGAGTTTTAAGAGAAGTTACTTTGGTATCTCTAAAATAAAAGGGTGCAATATTCACTTGGAGAGTTGACTGTGAACTTTGGAGAAAGACACTTTCAGTATCAACCCAGAGTATGGCTTGATAAAGTGAGAGGACAGTAAAAAGGGGAAAACAACCACCAACAGTGAAAACAGAGTATGGTCTAATGGATCATAGTTCTGCACCCAAACTATCAATTTTCACAGAGACTTTTATTTTTAAAGTGTTGCCAGGCAAATCTATTTTTGTCAATTTAAAACTAGTTTGCATGTGTATTATGTAATATATTATCCTAGGCTCTATAAAATACATTACAGAATTATTCCAACTACTATCTAGAGAGTTAAGATTTGATGGCTGGTGAAGAATTCTGTGAGGAAGAAAAGTAGATGAAAGGATGTGCTAACTACTAAAAGTTCAGTTTTGCCTAAAGCAGGAAATCATCTGAATGCATTTCCATAAAATTTTTCTCTTCCTTTTTGAAATTTTTCTCTTCATTTTTGGATACTAAGTGTTTGAAGTGATACAGTGTTGCATTCCCAATTGGATTATTTTAAATATAAATCAGGAAATATCTTCCTCTCATATATATTTTCCTAAACCCATACAATGAGCAGATTGAAATATGAAGGGACAATTACATGTATAATTATGGAATACAAGAGGAAAATTCCGTAATATTTAGATTGTTAAATAGATGTATAATCTGTGATTTGTATTTCAGACTGTGAACAAGTACAACCTCCACTGTGGCTACAGACTTTAATGAATGCTTGCAAGCAGGCAAGTGATTTCAGTGTTCAGGGTGTAACTATTTCCCTCGTGATGGACTTGGTTGGATTGACTCAATCTGTTGCTCTTGTCACTGGAGAAAATCTGAACAGTGTGGAAACTGCTCAGCCTCTTAGTCCTAACCAGGGAAGAGTGGCTGTTGTCATCAGACCTCCTCTTACTCAAGGCAATCTGAGATATATGGCTGAAAAAACAGATTTCTTCAAGGTGAGCTTCAGTATCTCATTGCTGTTTTCTTTAGACGTTTCTCTCTGGTGGGGAATAGGTCTTGGCCCCTTTACCATGCTTGATATGGTAACCCAAATTTTCTTGCTGAATATTTTGGTAACAGTTGTAACATGTGTTAGAATCTAAATGAAATACACACTAAGATTTCCTGCTGTAATTCTCTTACTGACCACTTGTGTGAAAATCTTTATTTAAATGAATACTTGAAAGATATAAACAAAATCTGATTGAATAGCAGCATTAATCAGCAAAGGTATGAAACTGAGATGTGCATAATGTTAGACTCTGATAAACAATCTTTGTATTTATGTAAGAGATCTTTTGCAAAAGATAATCATCAGCAGGGTATATTATGTAGTTAATTATATTTCAATGACAATTTATTTCTATTCTGCCTCCTTAACAGGAATTTTTAATGTAGTAAGTTATTGCAGTGTTTCAAACAGTTCCTTCTGTTCATACAAAAGGAGCCATTTTACAGAATTGCCTCTTGGTCAGAGGGTGTCATCAGATGTGATGTCTCCCATTGCTTCACAAAGCAAAACAAGGCATGATAGTCATTCACTTGTCTCTTGCAATTTTTTCTTCATGTACAAAGCATATAGCATTAACTCTTTGGGACCAGTTGGGTGATGCAACTCCTCAGCATCATCAGAAGAGTGTGGAGCTCTTCTACCAGCTGCACAACCTCGTCCCATCTTCCAGCATTTGTGAAGATGTTATTAGTCAGCAGCTGACTCACAGAGACAAGGCAAGTTGTTCATGTATTTACTTAAAGATGAGTAAATATACAGAAATATATTTAGAAAAAGGACTTGGTCCCTCAGAGGAGGGTATGAATAACTTCAGTATTGAAAAAAAAAAGTTGCCTGACATTGTTTCAAATGTTATTTTAGGTTTGTGATGAGCCTCTAGTTTCATGCTAGATAAAGGAGGTTTTTCACTCTTCAGCAACAGACTTATGCAGTAGACTATCTCTTATCAAAATCAAGTGATGCTTCCCAGTACTTAAAGCATGTGCTTAGTTTGTGCTGTTGGTAGGAGTTCTTGTCATGACAGGTACTTCACTTATTTTTTTTTCTCACCTAGAAATCTGTTTCATATAGAGGCTGTCAATTTGACATTGAAGTTGAGGCCTTTGTATTGCTTTAACTTTTAGGTATATGAGCTATTTTCACAGCTCCAACAGTATGAACGGTAGGGAATTACTTGCTTACATGCTAGCAACTCGTGGTTGTGTGATTTCAGGAGCACTTACCTTTTTGCCATTCTTATCAGTTACCGGGTGAACAAGCGTGAATGTGAGCCAGTCTGTCAGTCACAGTGCAGTTCACAGCTTGCCATATTGTGAAAATTGCTGATGATTTTTAGTTTCACTTAGGCTGGTCTGTAAACTGCTGTGACTGTGGATGTAGAGTTGCTCATTTTTGCCTACCTTCCTGAGAAAACAGTAATTTCTTACATCTTCACCGCATGGATTACATGGAGTGATATCAATGTGTTTGGGAGTTGGTATTTTCAGTCTTTTCAATAACTGTCAGTGAATTATTTTATGTAACTGTATATACATTTTGCAGCAGTGTTGTGGATTATTTTCCTGTGAGAAGCAATTTTTTTTTCTAAATACCAGTGATGTCTGCTTTACTTTCTAGAATGCTACCGTCTCTTCTAGTTTTTGTTTTTGGTGTGGAGAGGTTGTTCTGTTTTATTTTTAATTTGTTCAAACATGAACTGTTTGTCTTTTTTGTGATTTTCAAAGTTTTCTTTTACTTAAAATTATTAAGTAAAAGTAAAGCTTTTACTTAGAGTTTTCATTATTGTGGCAGATATTAGATAACCTGTTGCAAAGCTTAAGTTGTATGATGTAAGTTAAGTCTGGAAGTATTCAGATTGTCAGTGGTTTTAACAGTTTTTAGTTTTGTCTCTCTTTGGTTAAAGGTAAATATACCTACTGTTCATTTCCTATAATGGTGTATTCTAAGAACAAACAGTGAAAGTCTTTGTCCTCTTGTCTTTGTTTATCACCTAGTAGTTTAGTTGAAGCCCATATAGTGCTTGCAGTCATTTTGATGATTTATTTGGTGTAATTGTCCTGATTGCTGTGCTTTGTTCAATCCTACAAATGCTTACCAGCTTCCTTGTCTTTTGGGTGAAACTGTTTTTATACATGTGTTCAAATCATATCATGGCATTTACTGTTGTTTGCAGCCTTGCTGGAATAACTCTTTACCTTGATCAGCCTCAGTAAAGAGAGAAAGAAACAGAACCATTTTTACCATTAAATATCCTGAGCTGGACTTCAATGATCTTTGTGGGTCCCTCCCTACTCAGGATATTCTATGATTCTATGATATT
>WEIU01011684.1:61222-89465 GCA_013389925.1 Aegithalos caudatus | reverse complement strand
ACCATGCCTTCATAATTTGAAGTCTCAATAATAGTTTAGGTTCTAAATTTTATTTCTGAATTCTTATTCTGGAGGACAAAATCTTATATGTGTACATTTTTTGTGTTCTCCTTTAAGCATTCTCCCACATGCCTGTAAGCCAAGGACAACTTATTATACCTAAAGAAGGCAATGAGAAACAACTTGGTGTGGATGAAATGGAGAACTTCAGTCTGACTGTCAACCCTCTGAGTGACAGGCTTTCCTTATTAAGTACCAGCAGTGAGACCATACCAATGGTTGTGTCTGATTTTGATCTTCCTGATCATCAGGCTGAAATACTTCAGAGTTCTGACTCTGGCTGTTCTCAGTCATCTACTGGAGACAACATCAGTTATGAAGTGGAAACAGAAAGCCTGAGTGCTCAAGATAGTTCTCAGACTCTGAAAGAAGACTCACCTGATGAAATTGTGCAGCAAGTGGTTACAGATCTTATATGCAGAGTTGTGAGTGGTCTTGGAGAAGAAGTTGAACCAGTTAAAGACGGTCTGGACTCTGAGGATGCTTTATGTAAATTCAGCTCTTTGGATAACTCTGTAGAGATTACAAAAAGTGACGATCAAAATATTCAAAGTAGCCAGAGTAGTTTACTTAGTAATGACAGCTCACAGTTACTGTCAGCCTCAACTGAGACTGGACTTGAGAGCTTAGGAGACGAAATGTCCAGAAATAACTCTTCCCCTTGTATTGCAGAAAGTCAGCAATCCTTCTCTGATCTTACTCTTTCTTCCATTGAATCAAAGTCTAGAAAACGTAGCCACAGTAGTATTCAGTTTAGCTTTAAAGGAAAGCAACCAGAAAAAATGTCAGAAAAAGAAACAATCGTTAAAGAGGCTGGTAAGCAGCCGGGTGCAAAACCGAAGGTAAAAATAGCCAAAAAGAAAGATGAAGAGAAGAGGAAAGCACAAACAGAAAAGCTTAAACAAACAAATGTCTTCTTTAGTGATGGTCTTGATTTAGAAAATTGGTACAGTTGTGGAGAAGGAGAAATTTCAGAAATAGAAAGTGATGTCGGATCCCCAGGAATGCGAAAATCTCCTAACTTCAATATCCATCCATTGTATCAACATGTGCTGCTTTATCTCCAGTTGTATGACTCTTCAAGGACATTGTATGCTTTTTCTGCAATTAAGGCAATTCTGAAAACAAATCCTTCAGCTTTTGTAAGTGCCATCTCCACTACCAGTGTCAACAATGCATACACTCCTCAGCTTTCATTGCTCCAAAATCTTCTAGCCAGGCATCGAATATCTGTTATGGGCAAGGATTTCTACAGTCACATCCCAGTTGATTCTAACCATAACTTTCGGAGCTCTATGTACATAGAAATTCTTATCTCCTTGTGTTTATACTACATGCGGAGCCATTATCCAACTCATGTTAAAGTAACCTCCCAAGACCTCATAGGAAACCGCAACATGCAAATGATGAGTATAGAAATTCTGACGCTTCTCTTTGCTGAGTTGGCAAAAGTGATAGAAAGCTCTGCCAAGGGCTTTCCTAGTTTTATTTCAGACATGTTGTCCAAGTGCAAGGTTCAGAAGGTGATCCTGCATTGTCTGCTGTCTTCTATCTTCAGCGCCCAGAAATGGCACAGTGAAAAGATAGCTGGAAAAAACATAGTGGCTGTAGAAGAAGGTTTCTCTGAAGACAGCCTCATAAATTTTTCTGAGGATGAATTTGACAATGGTAGTACTCTGCAGTCACAACTTTTGAAAGTACTTCAGCGGCTGATTGTGCTGGAACACAGAGTAATGACTGTGCCTGAGGAAAATGAAGCGGTGTTTGACTTTGTCATAACAGACCTGGAGCACATTGGTCCCCAGCAGCCGATGACGTCTCTGCAGTATTTACATTCCCAGCCAATAACCTGCCAAGGCATGTTTCTGTGTGCAGTGATACGAGCTTTGCACCAGCACTGTGCCTGTAAAATGCATCCCCAGTGGATTGGCCTTATCACTTCTTCATTGCCTTACATGGGAAAAGTTCTCCAAAGGGTTGTTGTTTCAGTGACTCTTCAGCTCTGCAGGAACTTGGATAATTTAATTCAGCAGTATAAATATGAAACAGGATTATCTGATAATAGGTATGTGTATGTAGAGGTATAATCTTTTTAACTACGTTTGATTAGGTTGAATTACTGTACTATCAGATTAACTAATTTAAAAAAAATTCCTCTTCTTCTAGGCCTCTCTGGATGGCATCAGTCACTCCCCCAGATATGGTTCTCACTTTATTAGAAGGGATCACAACAATAATTCATTACTGCCTCCTGGATCCAGCTACTCAGTATCACCAGGTAAAATTATCTGAGAGATTCCTATGCAGTATATGTCAAATCAAGGACTGTGATTATATTAACAGTTATGAAGGTCTGAGTAACAAAAATAACAAATATATTGTCTTAGCTCTAAATATGGGGGGTTTATTGACAATACACACATTTCAAACAGAAAAACAATTTTCTATGGATAATGCTTTTAAGAGAACATTCTTGTATTTGCTTGCTTCTTTTGGTTGTTTGGTTTTTGTTACCCTGAAAAAACTAAAGTATTAATTCCTTGACATCAAGAACTTTAAAATTCCACTTTTTAGAGCTGCCTTTGTTCTGTTCATCTTGCAATATCTCTAAACATTTCCTTCTGCTCCTTCCATATATTCACAATTTTTCTTTTTAGTCAAGCAGTATTTTTAGATCTGATATTCTGAGCATAGTGTCCGTTAAGAATTTGGTCCAGATTCCATAAACTTTTGACCTGTTTTCTCAGTTATCTTGTTTTTGTGGTTTTTTTCCCATTCTTAAACCCCTTTTCTTTCCATTAATTTAAATGTGACTGGAAAATGGGTTTTGTTTACGTAAATAAATAATTTTGCCTAGAGTATTAGCTACTCTTAAAATTCTGAAATAATTGTTTTGCAAAGATATAGGCAGAGGATACAAAATGATTCCTGTAGACATGAGGGCCCACATGTTCAGAATACATTTTATATTGGACAACTGAATCAAAAGTTTCATTATTATTTAGAAAGTCTCGAAGCTGTACATATTGTAAGAATTAATGAAAAACTTCTGAAAAAGAGTTACAGTTGAAAGCTCCCATATGAGGTAAGTCTAAATTTAGTCTATTTTAAATATGCTGTTTATGTAGATGTTTAATACTCCTCTCCTCTCCCACTAGCTTTTGGTTAATGTAGATCAGAAGCATTTGGTTGAAGCACGCAATGGGATCCTCTCTATCTTGCATATGATTATGTCTTCTGTGACTTTACTGTGGAGCATCCTGCACCTTGCAGATTGTTCAGAGAAAACTACTGCTGCTGCTGCTGCATCCATTACCACTATTAATCTTGGGTCAACTAAGGTCAGAACATCAGGGATAGTATCATTTGTTGTTCATTAATACCTTTGTCAAAATAATTTCAATTCCCTTCCCTTAAATCTAAATTGGATTTTTTTACCTTTGTCCTCATCTACTCACTCACCAGAAAAACCAGGTGTTTATAAATGAGTATTGAATATGCTTTTAAGCTAAAATGTATCAGTTCCATGCAATGAAAAAAAGCCTTTTTGCTTTCTGCAGAGAAAATGTTATGAACATAATGCTGAGGTGCTTATCTAAAGGGGTATGTGTTCCACTTTCATGTTTCAGAATTTGAGGCAACAGATTCTGGAACTTTTGGGTCCAATTTCAATGAATCATGGTGTTCACTTCATGGCTGCTATTGCATTTGTATGGAATGAAAGGAGGCAAAACAAAAATACTTCAAGGACAAAGGTATGTTTATATTACAGTGGTCACTTCAAACAGTGGTAATACTTTTAAGTGATTTAGCGTTAGGAAGAAGAAAATTCAGACATTCCAGTGAAAAAAATACAACAAAGTATGGACAATATTTGTATTTCTAATTAGCAACTGTACTGTCAGGGAAGTACCACTTTAGAATGGGATAATCTTCCTGAATTCTTCAGGGGAAGAGTAGGTGATACCAAGTCTCTAAATGAACTGTTAATTGATAAAATTTCAATCCCATGAGCACAGCTGCCTTAGTTTTGGCATAGCCATTGTCTGTGGTGATAATTTGTGACATACATCTGATTCTTTTAGGTTATTCCTACAGCAGGTGAAGAACAACTTCTGCTGGTCGAGCTGGTTCGCTCTATCAGTGTTATGAGAACAGAGACTGTCATACAGACAGTTAAAGAAGTTCTGAAGCAGCCTCCAGCCATAGCAAAGGACAAGGTATGGAAACTATACAGATCCTATTGATTTGTATGATGTCCTCTTGAAGAAGCTTGGAACACTGATTATATGGGTACTTTCTTGACAAAGCTGAGCAGCACAATGTGAAAATTTCACTGTATCTAAGAGATAAACAAAGAGAAGCATAACTTTACAGAGGGAAGTATGAAAGGACATTTTTAATATTCTGTTAAATTAAGCTATACATTTAGACATTGCAGTGACATTATAGCATTGTCAGTTTTACCCTGATGAGGGAAAAAAAGCCGCTTCTTTCTGACCACACAGGTTTCATATCTTTTTCTAGAAACATCTTTCGCTGGAAGTCTGCATGTTGCAGTTTTTCTATGCTTATACTCAAAGGTAAGAGAAGAAGCTAAATTTTATTTCTGTCATTGGAAAGCAGATGATCAATTTGAGTACTTTACATCCTTTTGTCGTAGGATGATGAATAGTCTGTGTAATATAAATAGTGAAGAAAGAATGGGTTTGAACTGTAGGTTTGTTAGAAAAGGTGGTTTATTTTGTGAGTTCCATAGTATTGCATCACCTTTCTTCCCCCACCTAAAAATCCTACAGGTAATCTGCCCCTTGCCCGAAGAAAGCTCATATTAATTGTGCTGTAACTCATTTGTCCACTCCAGCTTTGTAATGAAAAGCATATCTTTTGTGAGTGCTTTTCTTCTGCCTCCTTCTGTTTGCTAATGACTTGGTGTAGCAACCTAGTATTAAAAGAATCTGTAAGGGTGTTAATTGCCAATATCTGACAGGGGAGTTGTGAGGTAAAAAGAAACAGAGGGAATACCTGAGGGTGATAATGTTCTCATCATGGACATTGCTGCTCCCTCTCCTTTAGGATTCCAGTGACCAGCTTAGTAGACAGCTGGGCAGCACTGCTGCTTCTCTTGAAAGATTCCATACAGGTTGGACTTCCAGCCCCAGGACAGTTTCTCATACTTGGGTAAGTGCTCCTGATATTTGCAATTCTCAAATATGCTCAAATGTAGATGTGTGAAATTATTCTGATGTTAGTGTTTCTAAATCTGTCTCTTACTTTTGACTGGTAGAGTTATTGCCTGAGTTCTGAGAGTCTTAGTTTATCAAATTAGTTTCTTCTCTGAGGAGTGGCTATGTAATATATGTTAATATGTTATATTTTATATTATAGTATGATATGTTACTAAGTTATATTTTACATTATAGTATGTTACATATTATATTACAGTATGATATAAGCCAGGAGCTTACCTTAATGATTGTTTGAGTGATTCAGGCTCTTTAAGCAACAGGTGTAAGTTTCTGATTTTTCCTAAAAAATAACAACAATTACTATTTCTTAGGTATTTGAAGCCCACTAGAGTGGGCTGAATTCTCAACATGGAAGTAGTTTGTGGATTGTTAGAAATATAGTTTTGAATATGATTTTCTGTATAATGCTTTAAGAACCATTTTTTTCAATATTTTATCTTCCCTAGTAAGCTGTCTCTAAAATACTTTTATATATAATCAGGTAAAACATGTTCTTGGTAAACTCTTATGAACAAAATTAACTCAAGGAACTTGAAAAGATGCTTCCTTGAATATTGATAAGTAGCAATCCCTGAGGGTTTAGTGAATAAATATTGTCTAAATAAATATCTTCAGATTTGTCCTAACTGAAAACTGCTGAATAATGTATTATGAGAAGAAAATCTGTATTTAACATCTATATTTTTTCAGTGTTCTTAATGAGTTCATCATGAAAAACCCAAGTCTGGAGAATAAGAAAGATCAAAGAGATCTACAAGTAAGAAATTTGTTGTATATTGTGAAATATATTTAATATATTTTCAATAATTTGAAAATATTGAACAATGAATCATAGAATTATAGAATGGCCTGGTTTGGAAAGGGCCTTAAAGATCATCCAGTTTCCAGCACAGGAAGGATATTGACCTCTTGGGGCAAGTCCAGAGGAGGGCCACCAAGTTAATTAGAGTCATGGAGCACCTCTTAAGAGAAAAGCCTGAAAGAATTTGGTTTGTTCGGCTTGGAAAGGAGAAGGCTTCCAGGACCTAGAGGAAGCCACAAGAAAGACAGAGAGGGACTGTTTACAAGAGCATGCAGTGACAGGACAAGGGCTTCAAAGTGAGAGTAGATTTAGATTAGATGTTAGGAAAAACATCTGTACTGTGAAGGTGGTGAGGCATGGGACCTGGTTACCCAGAGAAGTTGCAAATGCCCTGTCACTAGAATTGTTTAAGGCCACTTGGATGAGGTTCTGAACAACCTGGTTTAGTATAAGGTGTCCATGTCCTNCCAGAGGAGGGCCACCAAGTTAATTAGAGTCATGGAGCACCTCTTAAGAGAAAAGCCTGAAAGAATTTGGTTTGTTCGGCTTGGAAAGGAGAAGGCTTCCAGGACCTGGAGGAAGCCACAAGAAAGACAGAGAGGGACTGTTTACAAGAGCATGCAGTGACAGGACAAGGGCTTCAAAGTGAGAGTAGATTTAGATTAGATGTTAGGAAAAACATCTGTACTGTGAAGGTGGTGAGGCATGGGACCTGGTTACCCAGAGAAGTTGCAAATGCCCTGTCACTAGAATTGTTTAAGGCCACTTGGATGAGGTTCTGAACAACCTGGTTTAGTATAAGGTGTCCATGTCCTTGGCAGTGGGGTTGAAACTAGATGCTTGAATGTACTAGAAATATTTTATATCAGTTCTGTAGTCTTTTAATATCTTCTCCTTATATTACAATTTGTTGAAAAAGCTCTCATTTTCTGTGAAGTTATTAATCACTGATAATTTAGAAATCATTTAAAAGCAATTCTATACATGGTTACATGGATTTTCTACATGTCAGGATAATGAATACAGCCCTTCTGCACAAAGTTCTTAAAATGCTTGGGGTTTTTTTTCTACTAGGATGTAACACACAAGATAGTGGATGCCATAGGGGCAATTGCTGGTTCTTCCTTGGAACAGACCACTTGGCTAAGGCGAAACTTAGAGGTTAAGCCTTCCCCCAAGATAATGGTTGATGGGAACAACTTAGAATCAGATGTTGAAGGTAGGTTCCTTTTTTTTTTTTTCTTTATTTAAAACAAAACATTAATTTTCATGCTAAAACTAAGGAAGAGAACAGCTTTGCCATATTTGAATGTCTGTAAAATTCTTCAGTATTGTTCAGCATATTCAGCACTAGTGTGTCTGGCAAAACTTGTGCATCTTCAAAATGTATGTTTTTAAAATATGCTGTAAGGTAAATAATGGCTTGAGAGAACTAAGATTAGACATCTTTTTATTATTATCTTCATTTAGATATGCTGTCTCCAGCAATGGAAACTTCAAATATAACTCCATCTGTTTATAGTGTCCATGCATTGACCCTACTTTCTGAGGTAAATGTTTCCTTGGAGATAGTGAATATTGTCTTATAATAAACTTCTTTTTTGTGAAAAGCTTTGGACTAGTAGCTTGTAGAAGAAGATTTAATGGGAAATGCAGATATGAATGGATTCTGGGTCTTGTCATGTAAAAGTGTAAAAAACTTTGTTATTAACCCATTGAGATGGATGAGGCATAAAGCATGGCCTTTCAGATGTATAGTATAGCAAACTTTTTGACTGTAAACTTTGTGTTTATCCTTATAGTACATCTTACTTACTGCTGATAATTGCAGTCTTTGATTTTTTTTTTCTTTGTTTGTAGTTTATTCTCTAGAATGCTTTGATCAGGAGCTTATGCTTCTGTGCTTTTACCTTAATGTCATGTAAAAATGATGGAATCTTTATACTCTGGATTTTGCATAGTACCTGAAATGTGAGGACTTCTATCATAAACTTGAATGTTCAGTAAAGAACATTACACAAAAAGTAAGCTGAATGATAGGTAAAAAGCAATTTAAAAATGCATTATAACATACCTTCTTCTCATTTTATAGGTTTTGGCTCATCTCCTGGACATGGTTTTCTACAGTGATGAAAAAGAGAGAGTTATTCCTTTGCTTGTAAATATTATGCACTATGTTGTGCCCTACCTCCGTAATCACAGGTACCTTTAGTTTCTTGAATTGATGTAGACGTCTACAGCCAGTAGAAATTTGGATGGTGGCACTTAAGTTCAAACAGACATGATAAGGATTAAATGGCTGTCAAACCTTCTATAGAGCAACAACACAAAATTGGTTTATGTTGACTTTTTCTCTCTTTAGTGCTCACAATGCATCCAGCTATCGAGCTTGTGTCCAGTTATTAAGCAGTCTTAGTGGATATCAGTATACAAGGAGAGCATGGAAAAAGGAAGCCTTTGACCTCTTTATGGATTCCAGTTTCTTCCAGATGGATGCTTCATGTGTTAACCAGTAAGACTTTATTCTTCTTGCTTATATCGATGGCCCTTACAAATTTTATGTGTTCCATTACCATATGGGCCAAAATTTCCCAATAGATCTTTACTGAGAGAAATAGAGATTTTCTGTGGTTTAGGTCACCACTTGAAATATGAAACTTATATAAGGTATATTTCTATGCACAAATCTATTTTTAAAAATAATGCTCTTAAAATTAAAAAAAAAAAAAAGTTCTGTGAGGAAACTATGGTTAGCATTTTGTAGAAACATAGAATTATTCGCATTGCAAGAGACCTTAAAGATCATCTAGTTCTAATCCACCTGTCCTGGGCAGGGACACCTTCCACTAGAAAGTACTCAGAGCCCCATCCAACCCGGCCTTGAACACTTCCAGGGGATGGAGCATCCACAGCTTTGTCAGGCAACCTGAGCCAGGGCATCACCACCTTCACAATAAAGAATTTCTTCCTAATATCTAAATATGCCCTCTTTAAAAATGAGATTACTTTAAAAGTAATTCCCTCTTGTCCTATCACTCTGTGCCCTTGTAAACAGTCATTCTTCAGCTTTCTGGAGGCTCTTCAGGTACTGGAAAGCTGCTACCAGATCTCCCTGTAATCTTCTCTTTACCAGTCTGAACAATCCCAACTCTCAGCCAGTCTTCGTAGGAGAGGTGCTTCAGCTCTCTGATCATCTTTGTGGTTCTCCCATGCACCCCTTCAAATGAGTACACATCCTTCTTATGCTGGGGTTCCCAGAGTGGGATGCAATACTCCAAGTGGGGTCTTACCAGGACAGATTCACCTCCCCTGATCTCTTGGCCACACTTCTGGATGCAGTTGGCCTTCTGGGCTGTGAGCACACATTGTCAGATAAAATCCAGTTTTTTGTCTTCATCCACCATCAGCCCCAAGTCTTTCTCAAGGCTGCTCTCAGTATTCATTTTGTGCCCAGCCAGTATTTGTGCTTGGAGTTGTTCTGACCATTCTGCAGCATCTTGCACTTGGCTTCATACTTCATGGGTCCACTTCTTAAAACTGTCAGGGTCCCTCTGAATGGCATCCCTTATTTTCTTGGAGAAGGGGTTCAAGAAACACAGTTTCAGATGAAATAATACAAACTAAATGGTACTTGATGATGCAGAGAGCTTGGATTGGAAGCCTTAGCCTAAACTGAAAGAGCAGAAAAAGTTTTGCAAATGTTCCTGAAAATTCTTGCTTTTCTCTTGCTTTTCTGATTTATGTATGATTTTCCTCTTTTAGTTGGAGAGCTATTATGGATAATTTGATGACACATGACAAAACCACATTCAGAGATTTGATGAGTAAGTATTGATAGTGACTTCTCTCCAGTATAAACATTAAATAAATGAAAAGTAAGTATCTTAAAAAAAACACTTGTTCATCATTTATTCCAATTCTATTTATTCAGTGTTTTTCATGTTTTCTTTGACTGTTTGCTTCTGGAGATACATAAATAACCCAAAGTGAGAGAATTTCATACCATCCTAGCACATAGTGAATTTTGCCTATATGGCAAAGCTGATTAAGTGGAGTGGGTGGGGTGGTTTTTGGTTGGCTTGAGTTTGAAGATCTGACACTAACTGCTTAAAAAAAATTGATTCTGCACATTTGGATTTTCTGAGCAACAGTACCTGCAAATTTTATTTTAAAAAATGGCTAAACTCTTTCCCAAAAGCCCCTAAACCCAGCCACTATTGTGTATACTTACAGGTTTTCTTTCAGCTTTTATTTTGAATTTCTGGTTACAGATTCAAATTGCAAACCATACATCATCTTCACAGCTGCTTTTAAACCCCATTATTGCAAAGAAAGAGTTATTTGTGCCTTGAAGTGAAGCAAGAAGGGAAATTCATAAGCTCTTGGCTGCACTTTGCCCTTTCTCTTTCAGCACGAGTGGCTGTGGCCCAGAGCAGCTCCCTCAATCTGTTTGCCAACCGGGACGCGGAGCTGGAGCAGCGCGCCATGCTCCTCAAGAGACTGGCCTTTGCCATTTTCAGCAGTGAGATAGACCAGTACCAGAAATACCTGCCTGACATACAAGGTCAGTAAATAGGCATGGTTTAATGGACTTCTTCAGTTGGCTGTGGAATGCTTCTATGACAGAGGTTTAACAACAGGTTAAATTTTTATCCCGCAATATCAGTGCGTTATATTAATTAATTTATTTTTTATTTATTTAAACAGATATTAGATATCTGTTTCCATAACTGAAACAAAGCTTGTGCAGATTTTGGTTAAAATGTTTTCAGTCTTAAATGACTACAAGATACTCAGATTTTGTGGTTGCCGGCTGACTTTAATCCAGATAATTTCACTCGATCAGTATCCTTGGATACCTGCATAATATGTTTTGACATGAACATCTGAGGTACAGAAACCTCTTAATTAGGGATAAGTAGGAAAGCTGACCTTGACATCTTGAATTCTTGACTTCTTTTGCTGATGTTTTTTCCTCTGTTCAGATTATCTATCCTCTTTATCATTGAAGTTTATTTCTTACAATAACCCCTTACCTTAAGTGACTGGGAATGGGAACTGTTTGGATCCTTTTTTTAAGACGATGCTAATAGTTGCAGCACCAGCTTTTAGATCTATCTTCTTTTCATGCCACCAAAGGGACACTTTGGTCTCTTCTTCTATTTGGAAAATCAGTTGCATCAACTTTTTTGTTTCATTTGTTCTGGAATCTATTTTTGTAAGATTATTTGGTTTGTTTGTTGGTTGTTTCTTTTGTGGGTTTTTTTTGGTTTTTGATTGGTTGGTTGGTTGATTTTTTCATTTCCAGTCAAGTCAGTAGCTGAGATGTTCATGGGATCAGGTGATTTTACTGCAATATGCATGTGTTGGTTTGACTGAAAAATTTCTTTGTGTCTGCCTCTGTATATATGGAATGCCTAGAGGTGATCATAATTCAACAAAACTGTTATCCCTTTGTAATTTCTCAAGTACTATGATGGTGAAGTGTTTTAATATCAATCCAAGTTGTTCAGGCTGGTTTTGTGTTGTTTGGAATCTGTTAACTCCTCCTGTTGTAATGGGTGAAACTCTGCATGAGATAAGCAAAGTTCCCAGATGCACTTTATCTAGAGAACTTAACCAAAATAGGCAACTGCGCTGTTTAGAGGTTTCTCCCTTCTGTTCTTTTTTTTGTGGAGTGGTTATTTCTTTATGTTGACAGAATAAAACTAGTAAAGTCATGGACAATAATGTGGCAAGTACCTAAACACCAAGAGTAAATGAGAGGAGAAAATTCTCATTGGAATTGTTCTGAACTGAAGGACCCTTTTTGGTTTTTTGTTTCAGAAAGGCTGGTAGAAAGTCTCCGGTTGCCACAGGTGCCCACCCTTCATTCCCAAGTGTTCCTGTTTTTCAGAGTATTGCTTTTAAGAATGTCTCCACAGCACCTTACCTCACTTTGGCCAACCATGATCACTGAACTGGTGAGTTGCAGGTGTCGTTCATGATTTAGAAGACTGGTACACATCTGAGACACAACCTCATTCCTCCTTAAGCTTTTTAAGATAATCTCTTCTAGAGATTGAACAAATAAATGTGCAATGGCCACAAATTGAAAGCTGTGAGACTTTCATAGTCCTGATGTTTGGTTTTTGTGATGAAATGGAGTATCTGTTGGCTTACAGTGTTTTGGCTATTCAGCTGTCTCCTGAATTAAATTTGCATTTGCCTTCATTGTTGCCTACTGAATTCTACTTCAATATCTGCTTAAGTATGTCTAGGCTCTCCACCATTCCCACTCCTGCTCTTCTTTTTCAGTGTTCCCTGTTTCTATTTTCCTGGTCATTCTTCTTCTAGCAATGGGGATGAGAATCCATATATAGGACTCAGAATCCATGTTTTATTGGCAGTTGATGGTCACTCAGGTCACATTGTGGCTAAATTTTGTGACTAGATCTATACAAGGCTTAGCTCAGATTTTTTTTTCTCATTTTACTCTTCATAACAAAACAGTAAAAATATCTGTTTCCAGAGCTTCTTCCTGCAGAATCTCCTGTGTTGGCTGTTTGACTCTTTGTGGTTTCAGCTTTGGCAGTGGGAATGGAGGAGAGTGTTTGGTGCATGCTGTGATCCATTCAGCCTGTTATTCAAGGAGTTCCCAAGGGACTGAATAACAGAGGGAGCAAACCAGAATCGTTGCTGTGATGATATTTTGTCAATTTACAGGTGCCTAAGCTAGCCCTTGAATAACCACAGATCCAAGCAACAGAAGGAGAAAAGCTATATAAAATATTTTAAGTGTGTTGTTTTAACATTATATGTATTTAATTTTAAGCCTGTCAATAGTATAAATACTAGAAAACTTACTCCACTCAGTGTAGCCTTCTGATTCCTGTGCTGTCCACTGACCTTTACACAAGTTACCAGTCTTGGAACTACTTTCAGTTAGCAGGACTGTGGTGCTGTTGGGAATTCACACCTGAGCCTGACTGCTCCATTAAATGATCCTTTGGTCTTGTTTCATTTAGGTCTTGCTCTCTTTTTAGGTAGTGGAGGGGATTAGCCTTTGAGAGCTCTCCTGGCCTTAAGAGACAGTTCCTGTGGCCTTTGTGTTTTCCAGGTTATATATAAAGGATGAAAGAGCTTTAGGGTGCCAGTGTGCACTCATACAGGATAGGAGATAAAGCTCCAAAGCTCTGTTTGTCTAAGGCTTATTACTCAGGCTTTCCTATAGTGTTTTGCTGAGTCACAGTCCATGAAAAACAGTATTAAAATGTGTCATTTGATCTTCAGGTGCAAGTGTTTTTACTGATGGAACAGGAGCTCACTGCTGATGAAGACATTTCCAGGTAAATGTATGAACTTCCTGCTTGTTTAACTTTATAAAAATCCCTTGGTATGCTGATGGGGAGTTGAGTCATTCTTTAAAATAATTTGCCTTAAGAGTTGTTGAGCTCAAATGAGAAGGACAAGTAAAGGATAGTTTAGTCTGACTGCAGTACCAGGGACAGACTGTGCAGGACAAAATAAAAGAAGTCCTGCTGTCAGATTGCTCATAAATCACGAAGGGAAATTATGCAAGTGTCTGAGTTCTTACAGTGTCTGCCTGACTAAAGTGAACTGCTGCTGCAATTAAATTATGCATGCCATCACTTACACCTTTTCTGTGTCATACACTTACTCTGAATAAGACTGATGCACTTGTTTTTTGTCTAAATAAAAACATAGTTTCTTCTTGTATTAGAAAAGGTGAGATAATTTTTCTTGTTTTGTTATCAATTTTTATCTTACCTATTTTATGTAGTGTGATCCAATTTCAGTCAATGCTAACAGCAGAGCCAGATTTCTCAAATGAGCCAGAGTTATTTGTCCATGTTTTGCTCACTTTTTTCCTAGGTTCTCTTTGGGTTTTTGGAGAGTTTTTCTCTCAAATAAAGCAATATCAACGTGACTGAAAATTTTAAACTTCCTCATAATTTGAATATCTGGGAATAAGATAGTGTGACACATTCATTATATATTGATATTTTATCACACCTTTATATATGCATGCAGAACTGTACTCATGCTACAGACTTGTGTTGGGATTCAATTTATGAATTCAGGATTATGCTGGTAAATGAAGAGTTGTATCTTTGTAAAGTCAAGTAAGAAAAATAAAGTTTTCATTGTCATGGAAGATTATGACTCACCTCCCTGCTATAATATATTTTAGAACTTCTGGCCCATCTGTTGCTGGTTTGGAGACAACTTATACAGGTGGCAATGGTTTTTCCACATCCTACAACAGCCAGAGGTGGTTGAACCTGTATTTGTCTGCTTGCAAATTTCTGGACTTGGCTCTAGCTTTACCATCTGAAAACCTGCCTCAATTTCAGATGTGAGTAGAAAACATTGTCATTTAAGTTTTTGGATGTTTCTCCATGTCTCTTGGTAAAATTCTAGCATATAAAAGAGTCTTTGGTTTTCTGCTTCCCTTCTATATTTGGACTTAGGCCAGGGCAGCCCATAGTTCATTCCCTCAAAGTATCTGAGTGGCTCCCAGAGCAAATGGTGCTGCATACCAAATTAGTTCAAGCTGGTTTGATTTAGCCTTTGGTGAGAGATTTGCCACACTTGAGAGATCAGTAGTAGTGATTTATTCAAGTATTTCATTTTTAAAGTACTTCGTTGCAGTAATGCCTAAGAACTCAAAATACACCCACCCATCTCAGTGAGTAATGTGTGAGATCAGAGGACTGCATGTCATCCCAGCATGACTTGCTTAAATTACTCTTGCACACTGTCTGGAAGATGTGGCAACAAGCCCTCTTACAAAGGGGATCCCATAGGGGTGTTTTGGTCAGTAGTGGGCACATGTACAAACTGCAGTTTTACAGTGCCTCTGCAATCCTGTTCAGTTTGAAAAAAATGAATGCAAAGCAATTGGCATTTGCTGGAGATCCTGAGAATGAGAGGCCACACAAAGGTCAAAAGCAAGTGCCTCTTCCTTTACACTGCACACTGGTGACTGTGTGAGGGCTGCTGTCCTGGCACAGCTCTGTAGACATTTGGTCACCCCTAACTGTCCTGTAGTTTAAAAGAAACTCACGTGGATTGGAGACTGGAAGGATTTGTGCACACTGTGTCAGGTTGTGCCCTGCAGTATTTCTAAATCTAATGTTGAAGGGTTTTTTCATTCAGTTTTTCTTGTGAGGGTTGACTTGGGTTTCATTTTTCCTCCCTCCTTCTGACACTTCACAAGATTTCCTTATCCATTCATATTTTGATTGCTCAGAAAAGCCTGCCTGTTCAGTATGGCTAACATTTGCTTGTGTTTTCTCATGGCAGGTATCGTTGGGCTTTTATTCCAGAAGCATCAGATGATTCAGGCTTGGAGGTACGAAGACAAGGAACACATCAGAGGGAATTCAAGCCCTATGTGGTGCGTCTGGCAAAGCTGCTGCGAAAAAAAGCAAAGGTATGTTGCTTTTTTCTTTTGCTTTTCACTGAAAAGTTTCATGTACAGTAACTCACAGCAGTGTTCGGGTTTGGATATTTTAATTTTTTTTTAACAATGAGGAATGGAGGAGATTTTTTCTGGTGTAGGAGATTCGAGCTGGGGTAATCTCAAGTCAACATCAGGCAAAAACAACATGTAAGTATAGCAAACAAATCAAACAGAAAAAACTAAGGCCCAAACCAAACAAAAAACCCCAAAATTAATCAAACAGACAACAGAAAAATTCATAATCTGCTATGGACAAAATGGTTATGATCACTGACTTTTGATTTCTAAATTAAAAGTATTAATTAATTAAAAAGTAAAATGTGCTCCATTATCTAATATATTTTAACATAAAATCACTTTCAGATAGCCAGTCATATATATAGATACTAGTCTGACTACCTACTTTTCAAAGTAGAAAATCAGTTTTGCTAATAACAATCAAATATTTAAAAACCTGTTGCATTCCTAAATGTGACAGAGCTAAGAGTGTTGAGACTGAGCAGAGCCTGGGACTGCGATGAACGGAAGAAGGCAGAGATCAGTAGAAACAGTTCTGGGGAAATCTTGGCTGCCCAATTGGTAGAGTGGGAGCAAGATTAGGGTTGTCATTATGTTGGTGCATGGGATGCATTAAACCCCCTGTTTGTTGGGTTGGAGGCCTGATCTCCTGATGAAGCTGATGGAAGCTGTCCAAGCCCTGTCCCAGGGAGATCCCTTCTGCTGCCACAAAGTAAGAACATTGCTGTCAGATATTTTGTTGCTCCTGCTGAGGACAGAGCCCTCTTGGACAGGCAGTTCACTGAAAAATGTTCCTGGTTCAGAGAGGAAAATATGCAAAGCCATATGGCAGAAGGATTTGAAGTTTTTTTCTCAGGTTTCTCTCTGTATAGATGTCTTTGTCAGGGCTGTAACACTGGCAGCTTGCTGTAGCTACTGCGTTTACAGTCTCTTATGTCTTCAGTGAGTAAAGGAACTACTGCTGAGATACAAGTGGCTACATTAAATTTAGGGATAACAGTTGCAGGCAGATCTGAACTATTGAAGCAAGGTACACAATTATGGGGGATAAAACTACTATCTGAAGCATATCTGCATTTTGCATTTTATCATTTTTGAACCATGAAGATGAGACTAAATTTCTCTTCTTGCATGTATAAAGAAGTAATGGGTTTTAACTGCCTTCTCCTCAGGCATATCCTGTAACCCTAGTGTTCAATGTAGTATCTGTTAGAAAGTTTTCACACTCCAGGTACTCTGTGCATGAATTTGTGTATCATGTGTGATTTATAAATGTACGTGCTGCTGGTAAGTACTGTATGCTGAGATAGATGCCTGAAGTCAGGACTCCCACAGTATGCTTTAAGAGTTCAGAAAACTTCCTGGAATTTCTGGAACCCCTTAGTCATGGCAGCAGTTGCACACTGAACCATAGGTAGGTGTATGATAATGAGATAAACACGAGATAATGAATATTGACTTCAGGCCATTTCTTTTTTATGCAGAGGAGAATATTATACATATAGCTGTGGGCTTTTCTTAGAAAATAACTGAGAAAATGGAGTGGATCCTTATTTTCCTTCAGGGCACTCTGACTCATGTTTAGATTCATGTAGTACGGTGTTGCTCAAGCTCTGTTATCTGAGGCAAATGTGCTTTAAAAGCTCCTTTGGCAGTGTTGGAAATAAACAGAGGCACAAACTGGAAGTGCTGTTTTTTGTCTAGTAGTGTCTTGACCATACTAGCTTGAGTCTGGCATTTCTGGATCATGGACTTGTTGGGGCGGGTGATTTTTCTAGCTGAAGCACAGCACCCAACCAAGCAACTGCACGGCCTTCACGGCAGAGTGTTCTTTTCATATATGAAATGCAGTCTGAAAGTTCTCTTTCCTTCCACAGGACAAACAGGAGGACTTTAAGACGGTGGTTTTGGAGGGAATGGAGATGGCCAAGCATCAGGTGAGGGTGGCCTTTGATGCTTGAGTTGTGAAACAAGCTTGCCATAATAATACCATCACCTCAAGGCCCTGGGCACTATTTAGTAAGAACTAAGAGAGATATGGTTTGTTATAGAAAAATCTGAGAGAATTTGAGATATAAAATCCCTTATTTTTATAGATAACTTTAATTTTTAAAAGAGGAAAAGTTTTTAAGTTGGTTTCCTGTACAAAATAGATTACAAAAAGCTGATACTATTTCTAAGAAGAATTATAATTGCAAATCATTATAAAATTAAATCATAAAATAATTTTTGTCAACCTGCAGGTGTGAAACACAATCTCTGGTTGGTCTCCATCAAATGAACTGCCATTTTAAGCATCTGTGGAGTTAGTGGTGTTTGCTTACCCAATACTGCCATGAGGAAATGGCTTGGACAGGGTGTATTTCATTGCTCAGAGTTGGAATTTGCACATGCACCCCATTAGGTTGGCTGCTGTGGGACACTGACACTTGTGTGCTGGGGGCACATCCTGCTCACCACTGTGTAATGCTAAGCATGGTACAGAAACAGCATGGAAGAAACTTCTCTGAATACAATGAGGTTTTTTTAAGGAGAAACTCTTAAAAATTAGTAGCTTCATTTAAAGGAGGCATCAAAAACTCCTTTTGTGTTGGAACTTTGGTCTTCCCTCTGCTGTGGTTTGGTGTGAGCCTTTCTTTTCAGAAGACTTGTAAACCTAAAATAGTGATCTCATGTGGCAGGGAGCCAAGCCACCAGATACATTCATACTGAATTTAAACCTAATTGGGTTTGCAAAATGGGTGCTCTGTAGGCTTCTCAGTTGCAGGACAGTTGCTTCATTTAAAGGGCAAAACCTGTATTTAAGTATGATATCTTGAAAAAAATCTATTTGCTCAAAGGCTGTGCAGTGATCCTTACCTTATGCTCTGCTCCCACTGCTGTCCTTTCCCCTTCATTCTTTCATTACCAAATGGACCCCCTGCCTCAGCCACAGGTGCTACCAGGGCAGTGGGACACAGGTGGCTCTTCTTGGTGAGGCCTTCATGCTTCTTTTCTCCTTCCTTGAAGACTAAAATCCAGTACTGTTGGAATTCTACTTCATGGTAGAAGCTGTCTGTACTAGTTTGTCAGTAACAGTACAAACAGGGGTTTCTAGTGGTGATAGCACCTTACTGTCTAGATTTGAGTATGGCTTTTGACTCAGGGGTAAAGGAAATAGGGGAGAACTGTGTAAGAACCTGGATGTTGGTGCTTGGGTATTTCAATGCAGGTATTTAAGGCAGCCCTAAGCAGAGTTACAGCAGTGTACTGCTGCTGGTGAGCATCTGGTGTGTGACTGCTGCCTTCACTTGTGGGGTTCCTGAAATTCTTTCCTTGACATTCCACCCCCCCCACCATGAAATGGAAGGAACATAATAACAGTTCTTCTGAGAATACAAAAGGAGTAACTGAGCCGTTTTCCTTTGAGAACAACTTCAAATGTTTCTCAGAATGTCCAAGTGTGTTATTTGTGATACTAGAAATAGCACTGCTTTTTGCTCTTCCCAAAAACTCTGAACTCAATCTGCAAAGTGAAAATGTTTTGTATCTATTTTAACCTCCTCTGGGGTTTATCATCATTGATGCTGGCAGTATCAGCTGGTGAAGTGTGTTTGTGTCACCAGAGAGGAGCCTGCTTTGCAAAGCAGCTGAAGTATCTCACAACTTCCAGCTGTCACCAGCTTGGGCCATTTGTGTTGCCCACAGGGTGCTGCCTGGGAGCAGCTCCACAGGGCTGAGTGGTGGGGCCTGCCTTGCTTTGGGGCAGCCCTGGGCTGAGGTGTTGGACTCCAATGCCCACTGCAACTCTTCCATTAGCATCAGCTGACTGCCACCTGTACATTCCCAGACACTGCCTCTGCAGGGCATGGTGAGGGGGTGCAGAGGATCTGCTCTGGAAGCTACACTTCAGCATTGGTGTTTTGTGGATAGGACAAATACTTTTGGACTTTAGAAGAGTACTATATTATACATTAGTCTTCCATTTTCTCCTGTGCTTTCCCTGTTTTGTCCTGTATTATTTCCCATGTCTCTGTATTTGCAGAAAAACCTGGAGGAGGATGGCTCAGGGAAAACACTAAGCTGGGAACCAGGTCACTTGCTTTTAACCATCTACACCGTTCGCAGCATTGAGCAGCTCTTGCCTTTCTTCAACGTACTCAGCCAAGTTTTTAACAGCAAAGTCACAAGCAGATGTGTTGGACACTCAGGGAGCCCTGTCCTTTACCCCAACTGTTTTCCGAGTAAGGACATAAAAATGGAGAACCTCAAGACCTTCTCCAGCAAAGCAAGACAGAAGATAGAAGAAATGGTTGAGAAGGATTTTCTTGAAGGCGTCATAAAATCATGAACCAAACTGGTACTACTCAGCCTATATGTAGTGTAACTATCTAAATGAAATACTGTATCTTTCCCAGTTGTATAGTATTCTTTTCTTATTTTGTATGTAATGAAATACTTAATGTTGTATTTAAGTTAAATATTTGTAAATAAGAGAAGTTCTGGATGTGGCCTGAATCAAGTTTAAATATTGGTGGCTCATATTGATTATAGTGCCTACTATTTACAGTAAATGTTTTGTTGTCTTGAGTTCTGTCTTTAAAAAATGGAAAAAAAAATACAAGGTGCACATTTTTTCAATTTGTTTCAAGTTTATTTTTGTCTTTTTTTTTTTTTAAGATCTCTTGGAACTTGTGCTTATTTAATAACCTGTAAAATGCTATTATGGCAGGAGTTAATGCAGGACTACAATGAACTGTTTGTCAGAGGTAGATACCCTGAACAAAAGTATGCCAAGGAGGATACTTGGTTAGTTTAAAACATTGGATCCTGTTGGCCCAGACCCTTTGTGGTGCTGGGGAGCAGTTAAGGCCACAGAAGACAAACTTGTCTCTGTCCCTTCCCTCAAGTGTGATTATAAATACTATTACTGGAAATCACTCTCTAAATAATGTCATAAAGTTTCTAATGAAGACAATATTGCAATAATAGATTATTATTTGCAAATATTCTTTTTCATTATCTTGTTTCCCCCTCAAAATGAGGTAAACTGAATTTGAAGACTAGTGACAGCCTCTGTCTTACACTGTTTGCCCACAGATGATTGGGCTGCTGGAGGAAGATGGGGATAATGATTCTGCAGCAGCCACTGTGAGCACAGTGACAGCAGAGCTCCAGTCATGCAGCCGTGGCCAGTGCTCTGAGGTGTGGGAGTTGGATTTCAGGCACAATGTGACAATGAACTAAGCTGGGGCAGGGAGGGGCAGAATTCCTTCTGGATATGGCCATGGCTTGTCAAGAAGTTAGACAAACTCGGGGAGGGGAACACTCAACAGCAAGAGCATCTCATCAAGAGGTAAGTTGCTAAAGGAGGTTAAGAATAAGCAGAGTAATATTCCACTCAGTTCTGACCAATTCTTGCTACTCCCAGGAAGGGCTGGCTCTGTGCACAGCAGCACATGGTAAAAAAGTAGTATTAAAAGGCAAGGGAAGTTGTGTGCTTTAACTGCATTATATAGGCTGGGGTGGCGCTCCTTTTCCGCCAGCAAGGTGGAAAACAGCCAGGCTCACTTCATGGGCGAGTGCATCTGCATTCTCCTGTGGAATGTTGGAAAAGTTAGTTATGCTGCTTGTCAGCATGAGAAGAATAGAGCAAATATGTGATATTAAGGCAAGCATTTTCCTGCAAATGCTGTGTTCCCTGTATTGCTCCATCAACCACTGCCGTTGTGCTGGCAGGGAGAAGGCGGTAGAAGCATGTGAAGTGGGGAGAGCAGGACCACTGCTTTTGCTGTCACCTTTAAGTTCCAATCTGGACTAACTTAACAGCAGCCAGAATTTTTTTTCTGTTTTGCCTCTTATGAAATTGTGTAGTTAAAGGCTGCCTTGGTAACTTTCTTCTTAACCCTGAGCTCTCAGAAGGCTGGTTGTCTTTTCAAAATCATCTGGTGTTAAATCTGCCTTTATAAACATTTATATTTTCCTTTTGAAGATAAACATTGAGAACATTAAACATTACTTTTCTAAATAAAAGAAAATCCAAAGTGACTTTTTGTGATCACAGTTTTTTTTCCAAATTTAGCATTTGTTAAGCACGATTAAATGACAAGTATGGAAGCAGACTGACTTTGTCACCCCCTGCTAGGCAGATTGTTTAACGTGAACAAGCCCACTCATAAATGAGTCAAGCTCTGACCTGTGTGTCTGCTTCAGCATAGATTCTGACAACATCCTCCGTTCCTGATGGCCGGACAAACGCCCGAGACAGTTTGTACTTCTTCACAAGGGCATCGATTTTCTCCTGGAGCCCCGGGGGTGTCAGCGCTCGCCTCTCTGCATCCGTTGTGTCGATAACGCGCCTGTCTGCGACCTGTGCATCAGAAACAGGATAAGACAGAAAGTCAGGGTTGGCTGTGTTGTGATGCCTGGAGAATTCCATTTGGGAGCTAATAAAGCACTTGGGGTCCCTAGGATACCTGCAGCATCTACTAACCAAGTCTTGAGAGGCCTCAGCTGCTCAGTTTAAAAAAAGGGTAAGTTCTGAACATGCCTTCTTGGTCAGCTTGAAGTGAAGCTACAGCTTCTCCCAGTAGATCGGAAACATAAAAGTGTTTGTTCATTTAGAACCTAGAGCTTCCTTACTGTGTCTAACAGAATGGTGCCACATGGCACCTTCTCCTAAGCTCCTTGAATGTTGGAAAAGATACAGGCTTAAACATTCAAGTTATACAAAGTGGCACAGCAACAAAAATCCCGCTGCCCAGCAGGCAGAGGCCTTAGAAAAACAGGATTTTTCTAATTTGAAAGATAGCATTTCTTCTTAAGTTCAAATTTTAAGAGTTTTAGTCAATTTTTTCCATTTAACAGAGTTGGCTACTATTTAATCTTTTTAAAAGTCATCCTTCTATTTTACTCCAAATGAAATTCTTGTCCCTCCTCTGGGTTTTTCCCCCAGCTTCTTTGACCTATTTCTGCCCTTTCATGGACTGTTTCAGCTTTAAAATAAAGCTTATCAAAATGTGTGCAGGCAAACAGTGCTGTGAGCATGGCCCCAGGGCTGCTGCATCCTGAGGCAGCGTGGCTGTAACACACCTGGACCTTGAGCAGCCGATTGGGAAGGTCAGCATAGAGCGCGTCCCACTGCTGCACACTCAGACCCTTCAGAGCCAGGATTGCTTCAATCACCAGCATGTCCGAGACAGCATCGCCAACAGTCTGCCAACAGGGAGGGAAAAACACTGCAGCAGTGAACACAGGGAGGCAGGATTTCATCAGGAAGCTTCCAGCAGTCCCCAGCAGCCTGACAGGAGCTCACAAACAAAAGCTCACCCTGCCAACACCGTGGTTCAGTTCTCTCAGTTTTTACCTGATTAATCAGGTCAATCATGTTTTCAAGCATCTTTGCTGCTTCTCTTCTTTCATCATCTTTCTCCTCTTTTACCAGCTGTCGTATTTTAGTTTCAGCAGCTTTACTAAACAGTACCTAGAAGAAAAAGATGAGAACTTGTCAAGATGAAAACAGGATCCCTGCAGTAGTGAGGGCAAAACTTTTACCATCTAAGCCCAAATAGCCATCATTAATGTTTGCTACCATGAATTCCCATCCCCCCATAAAGCACAGAGGAGCTTGTGGCAATGCTGCGATAAAGGCAGAACAAGTAAACAAGATTACTTTCAAATGAGAAAAAGTTTCCTTTATAAAGCTAAGCAGTGTGAAAAGACTTCCTTCTCTATGTAATATAGCTAAAATTTTGTACAGTGGCTGATCATACTATGTACAATGTCATATTGTACATACTACGTACAATATCGTTATATGCTCATACTTACCGTGCCATGTCCATTTGCCTCAAAATAAACACCCACATCAAACTCCTGGGCCTTGTGGTGCAAGTGTTTCACTCCTGTTTTGACACAGTGCACAGGTACCTGCAGCCCAAGGGTGTGCAGAGAATGACAAGATTACAGACTCTCCTCAGCAGCAGGAGAACTGAGGACCAACCTGGGAGGACTGTTGGAAACTAACCCACGTTTCATAGCCACTGAGGCCCCAGAGCTAAAATGGTCCACTGTTTCTGCAGACCCAATTAAAAAAGATTTCATTTATTCATGTACACAAAGGCGAAATAAAGAAATAAAATCCAAACTTAGGAAAATACAATTTTGTTTATAGCTTCAAGGAACACACTAAATTCACATACAAACAGAAACAATACCTTCTCTCAATTCCTGAAAACTTAGCTTGCTGCAGAAAATGAAACAGTCTCAAAGTATCAAGGAGTCTTTACTGACTCGCTTGTTGCAAAGCTATAAAGCCTTCAGTTTACATACCAAGGGACTTCACTAAACATCTTTTTAATTAATAAAAGAACTAGAAACTTCTTAAGCTCTGCTCTTTAGCATCTCCTTTGCCACCAAGAATTTAGCCACTACTGGAGGTTTGAAAGAGTAATTTATTTTTGCTTGATTTTAATTTTTCTAGTAATCATATTACAGTAGCATTTACTTTTAAAATAAAAAAAAATAAATGTAAACTACCTAGAAAAAACACGGAGAATACCTTCAGTGTTTCCTGGAGGTAGCGTGTTGAATTCCCATTGGCATAAGCTGTTTGTACCACTGCCATCTCGAAGTTCTGTTTCACCTGAGCAAACAAGCCAAGTTTTACTGTCCAACAGGCACATAGCCAAACAAAAAGGATAAATGTAAAGATAATCAGAACTGTTAAACGTATAATTAAAACTGGGTACCAGAGGGAGGCACCAGCTCACTGAGAACTTCTGTATGTTTAAAACAACATGAATTCTGTTTGATCTTTGTACATCCCATGTTGATTTTTCCTGGGTCTGGCTGAAGCAGCTCTTCAAGCTTCAACTTTCCAAACCCCTTTTTGGCCACAGCAGTGAGGTACAGGACTTACCTCTTTTTAAAGCTGGTTCACTTTAGGTAGATGTAAAGAGACCACACACCAAGCAACACAGCTTCCTTAGACTGTTTTATACTTTACAAATTAAAATGCCAGCATTTATCACATATGTTAGAGATACCTTGGCAAGAAGTTCTTTTAGGAAGATACTAATTAAAGTTGCTATTTTATCTCCATCGATCAGATGAAAATGGCCAGCTGTGTCCTTATAATAATAAACAATTCTATCTGCATCACCATCAAATGAGCACCATCTCTCATTGGGCTTCATGTCCAGCCCTAGTGCACAGAATTACAAAATCAAGACAGGAAAAGAAACAAAATCAGATAATTTATTTCAGTGAGTGATTAAGAAAACACATTTTCTTTTCAGAGCATGTGTGCATACAAATGAGTCAGGCACAGTTAAAGCTGGGATCCAGACATGAGGCACATCCATCCCCAGCAGGTGCTGCCACTGTGCTGCTCCCAGCACTGCATTTCTCCAGTGCACAACCAGTGTGGGAAGGGGAAGCAACACCAGATCTTGGTGTTCAGATTTGGCCAGCAGTTGCAGTGAGAGGGCAGCTGTCTAATGGAGAACTCAGTTTAACCTCAAATAATCACATATCCAAACTAGCCTGATCTCCCAGTCCAGGGGTTTTCTTTCATACAATTCCCAGAAAATTGATTGAAATCATTTCCTCACTGGTTTATGTCAATGAGTCAGGCTGCTGGCACCAAGCTGTTAATTAACCCAGCCCTTCAGCAGGAACCCGGAAAAGTGTTTCTTCATAATATAAAGGAGAGGAAAATAAATAACACTAAGCTAGGCCTGACTGATCTTTGGACTCTGCCAGCTTCACATTCAGAAGAGACTGTCAAACATATTTCAACCAGCCAGAGAGATACTGTGCTCTTCAAAGCAGTTCAGTCTAACACAGATGAGATGTGCCAAACCTGGCCATGCTATTGTCTCTTTCCATTGCACAAGGAGAACCATTCATGCAGTCACTTAGTAATAAACAGGGAGTTCCACTTACCCAAGGATGTGGACCCTTGCCAGACCCTGTAGAGGAGGTAAAGCAACATAAAATTACTGACTACATACCTCCAGGTGGTTTCTGGTGAACTTTCACAAAATCTGCACCACATAAGTGATTGAGTTTCTCCTTAGTTCCATCATTATATATGTGAATTAGCACCTCTTGTGGAAAGTAGGGCTTCATTTCTGATAGTTTCAGGGCTCCTATTCCATTGGCACAGTCAATCTTCAGGTGCCTCTGACTCTCTCCAGAGCAGTGAGACTTTTAGTGCAAGGGAAGAAGGGGTAAAGTGAACTTTGGTTACCCTAGAGAAACCATACCTAGAGCATGCTGAATTAGAAACTTCAGGACCAAACAGGTTAACAAACAGAAGAGATTCATTTTATACATTTGCAGGAAGAAGTCAACACCTACTATTCACCTGTTTTATCAGTTCCATAAAAGCTTTGGACAGTTTTTCATAATAACCTTCCAGTGTTGCTTTCCCATATTGCCCTTGGGTGTTTTGACAGCAGACCATGTAATGGAGTTGTGGTGTCGTCACCAGACCATAATCTAGTGTGAAATAAAAGGAACAACATTCAGAATGGAATTGAAAATTAATTGTTGCTTATAAGTTGTACAGTAAACAGACAAATGCAGTACAGAAAACACATATGAAATTTTTCAAGCTGTCTTATGAAAACATAACCCTCCCCTGCCCTGCACTAAAGCCATACAACCACCCTGAAACAAGATTGTTACAAGCAAGATGGAAATGTGTCTGGGCTGTTGCTTTAGGGCAGCATAAAGGAGTCACATTTACATAAACTGAGATTAGAATTTCAGAAGTGTAACCTACCATGGTACTGACCACCTAGAACCTGGATACCATCTATAACTGACTGGGACAGCTTCTTGCTGCTTGGCCTGGAAAACAACAAGTACAGCTGATAACCTTGGCAAAGGCACTTATCTATGGACTTGGAAGGAAGCACACATGGAAAACTCTACAGGCTTCCTTCCAGAAGATTTAGACTCACTGTGAAGAAATCCAAACTTTTCTCTGTTGTAGGCAACTCCTGATAAAGTTTGAAAGGCAACACCCCCAGGGATTGCAAACACATGTAAAGTGCTGGACACAGGTGGACATCACACAGTGCCCACACAATTCCCCTGAAGACAGCACTTCCATAAGAGTAGGATATATCTACAGCCTTTTGTCATTACCTGGTGTCTCTACCAATAAAAACCGAGGCATCTTTGTTCAGGTTCACTGCTGCTTTTTGGCAGATTTCATTTATCACTTTCTGTAATTCTTGCTCCTCTGCATTTGCCAGTTGTGTGGCATACTCTTCCCAGGAAGGATGCAGCATTTCTCCAAGAGGATCAACCAGCTTTACACCATTGTCTTCCTTAGTAGAAAAACAAAAGAAAAAATAGTAAGTCTAAAAGTGGAGAACTAAAAAAAACCTCTTTGAAGACAGACAACACATGGTTCAGTCACATTGCTTATTTAAAAGTGGAGAACTTCTGGGAGGCAATAGGTTAGCTGTTTATTTAAACCTCCACCAAGCCCCAAAGAAGCACTACCATAGGCATATTGAGTAATCAACTCTTTCTCCCTTATAATTTTGGTATGAAATTCATTTAACATTAAAATTACATAAGGGGAGATTCTAATAACCTCCAATGCTCCACAGCAGCAAAAGTATAAATGCCTGATTTGTAATCTCTGCATTTGTATGTTCATTTTTAACACTTAAACTCTTTATTCAAGGATTCTTCACTTCTCAAGGTTACTCCTACCTTCCCAACATTAGAAAGTTACATTGCAACATGTCTCCTATGTTACACCCTTTCCACACGAGAAAAAAAAAAACCACTTCTGTGTACAGGGGAAGAATAACTTCAGATTTACAGGGAGCGGGCTAAATGCTTTAAGCAGGTCCAAGTCTTCAGGATCTGGTGTCTCAGTGCTACGATGAGCTTTGATTCCAACAAATGGATCACATCTTTCCAGCGGAACACTTCACACCATCCCACCGATCCGGTCAGGTGTTTAAGGAAAGGGCAGCTCTTACTTCGGGGTTGTGAGACGCTGTAACCATGATGCCGATGGTCGCTGTCACGGCTTTGGACCTGAGGGCTGCCAGGAGGCCCATGCGGAACACGATGTGATCCAGCTGCTCGGCCTTGCTGCGGAATCCAGCGGTGCCATACTGCAGGGTCAGCCCGGCAGGCTTGGGGTGCAGCGCCGAGTACTTCCTAAGGGCTTCCGAATCCATTCTAGAGAAGGAGGCAACACAGACGGAAGTGAGAGGAGACAGTCGCTGTTACAGTTTTCACGTTCTGAAGGCTGTGGGTGCCTTAAAGCGCTGCCATCAATCCCCTGGCGGGAGCGCGGCGGGGACCAGCACCAGGGAAGGAGAGCACCGAATAAACAGAGCGTGACCAGACAGAAGCAGATCACGCAGGGACGCGGCGCGGAAAGCCACGATTCCCAGTCGGGTGGACCAGGGATCCTAACAATTTCCCGCAGGGGAGCCTCCCGTTTCTCACCGTGACATCAGCCGCTCAGAGCGCTCGTCCGCGGCTCCATGCACTGATTTCCGAGCTCAAAAGCCACGTGTCCTGCCTCCCCGGGCGCTTGCAGGGAAGCCGCCAGCTGTGTCCCCGCGATGTTGCCCACGGGCGGCGGCTCCGTGCGGACCGGCAGGCGGACACCAGGCCGGG
>WEIU01011684.1:2802-60866 GCA_013389925.1 Aegithalos caudatus | reverse complement strand
GTTTCTGTTATTGCTGAGTGGGGCTTACACAGAACCAAGGCCTTTTCTGATTTTTGTACTGCCAGGCTGGGGTGGGGGCTGGGGGTGCTTGGGAGGTTGGGAGGGGACACAGCTGGGACAGGTGACTCCAACTGACCAAAGGGACATTCCAGACCATGGAACATCGTGCTCTGGATATAAGATAGGGAGGAGAAGGGGGGGAAGATGTTTGCAGTGATGGTGTTTGCTTCCCAAATCACCCCTAGGTGTGATGGGGCCCTGCTCTCCTGGAGATGGAACACCCGCCTGCCATGGGAAGGGATCAGTTCATTCCTTGGTTTCCTTTGCTTGTGCGCGCGGCTTTTGCTTTCCCTATGGAACTGCCTATCTCAACCAGGGGATTTTTTGCCTTTTACCCTTCCGATTCTCCCCCGATCCCGCGGGTTGGGGAGGCGGCTGCGCGGGGCTTGGCTGCCGGCTGGGGTTGAACCAGGACACTCAGACAACACGGGGTGTACCTGCTGATAAATAACATAAATAATGAATGTGTCACTGCCCACGTACATCAACGCGGGGCTCCGTCCTGTGCTCTTTCCCATCCCTGAGCCCGGCAGGGCCCCCAAGGCTCCGCCTGACCGCCCCTGCCCGGTGCGGGGCTGTGAGGGCGCGGCTGCTGAGCACTGTGTCCAGCCGTGTTTAACCAAATCCTGCCCTTAAAGAATCGTGGGGCTTCCTGGTGGTGCTGAACCATGTGTTAAACGCCGGCGTTTGACTCCAGCCCTCTCGTTCCAGGCGTGCGTGGAGGGTAGTGCAATGGCTATCACGGTGAAAGAATGCCTGGAGCTCCAGCTGCTGGAAGTGGAAATGCTCCTTTCGATGTTTCCCAAAAGAGGGGAATTCAGTCTGGATGCGGATGCCGTGCCCAGCATCCAGCGCTACCTGAGGAATGGTGACGGAGCCCTGCCCCCGCAGCTGGAATATCGCATCGCTCTCGATGTAGGGGAGGCGAAGGTGAGAGCTGCCAAGGACACTTGTTCATGGGTGGTGTTCTCTTCACTCCTGCACACACTGGAAAACTTCCCAGAAAGAAGGGGGTAAAAAAGCCACCTCATGCTTGTTTGCTATTTGAAAAGTCAGGAGCAACAGAAAATCTCGGCTGCTGCTAACATCTGCATTAGAAATACAATAATGTAAAAATAGCCCCAAATGGCAGAATGCAATTATGAGGAGTCACAAGAGCACAAAACCAAAACCGGCCTATGAGCAGTGAACCCAAACTTGAAGTAGAAGGAGTTGCAACAGTTTAACTGATTGAAGAAAAGGACTGAATTGATGTAAATACTTGCACAGAGAACACAGGTCCGAGTGCATACTAACTGACAGACTTAGCCTAAAAGCCATTTGCATGAACGAAGGTAATCAGACATTAGAACAATTTACTGGGTAATGAGATGGCCTGATGATTTTTTTGAAACTTTAGGTACAAGCTTAAGTGTCTTTCTAAAATGCAACCTTTCACCAACATTCAGAAATTAGTTTTATGAACCATGTAGGAGGGGCTTGTGTAGGAGTAGTGGGTTTTTTCCCATAGCAGATTGTCAAGGAACTTGGAAAGACAATTAGTCATTTCATGATTCACTTCTCTCTGCAGGACTAATCATATGATTGTACATAGTGAGTACCCCCTAACAGTCTACAGGAGCTTGAAGCACTGAGGACAAATAAATCCTTTTCTGCTCTTGGACTAGAGGCAGGGTTCAGCTGCCAAAGAACTCTGGTGCTCCCTCTGAAGGCACTGTAGGAATAATCAAGAAAAATTCAACAGCCCAATAATGTTCATAAGAGATCAGATAAAATAATCTGGAGGTCTCCCTGAAACGTACATCAATCTTTTCATCCCCTATAATCCTGATTCCTTTTTACAGTGAATACTTAATTAAAATAATGTTAATGCACAGAATGGTTTGGGATGAGAGCGACCTTTAAGATGAAGTATTTGCAACACCCCTGCCATATGTCTCTGTATACAGTAGGTACAATCACAAACAGCATTTCATGTAACTCTTGGGCTTTTTTTCCAGAAGCTGGGCTGAGATCTTTAGTCATGTGCATTTGGTAAGGGAAGAGGTTCTCAAAGGTCCTGGACTCCAACAGTTCATTGCTGTAGCAACAGTGAGCTAGAAATATCCCTCAAGGGTAACTGTGTACCTTCTCCCATGCCATAGCATTAGTTCTGTGAACAGCACAAAAGCTGCCTGGATAACATGGGAAGTGTTGTGAAAGTGAAAGCATGATGCAACAGAAGAAAAGGAACAGACAAAAGAACAGGTTATTGGGACAAAAGGAAAGTGGAAATAATTTCACTCAGTAAGATGCTGCAGTCTTGACTACATCTCCTCATAGTCTGCCTCCGACAGGAAAGAAGAATCTAGCGTTGTCGTCAGTAGCTGCAGTATTAATTTTCTCTGTGTGTATGTGTGTCTTCCTTTTTTTAAGGTAAAGGTGGAATTGCAGGTTCTTCTTCCTCGTATGTACCCTCAGGTGGCTCCTCAGCTCTTTGCCAGATCGGATGCTCTGCACAGACAGCAACAGTTGCAGCTCAATACTGCTCTGGCATCTCACATCAGCTCTCTGGATTCAGGAGATCTGTGTGTATGTGAGGCTGTGCAGTGGGTGAAGGACAACAGCCTGCCTTTCCTGGAAAACAGTGAGGCCTCGTCCGAGTGTGCTTCTGAAGGAGTCGGGGTTAAGGAAGTGCTGCATCGCATGTGGATCTACAGCCATCACATATACAGGCAGGAACTGAGGAAAAAGATCTTTGACTCTGCAAAGAAGTTAAATCTGACTGGCTTCTGCCTGACTGGGAAACCTGGTGTCATCTGTGTGGAGGGACTCCGAGAAAACTGTGACGAGTTCTGGCGTGTTATTAGATATCCCAACTGGAAGCATATTTCGTGCAAGCATGTGGAAAATATAGAAACGGAGGGAAGCATTGACAATCTTCGTCTCTTTCACAGTTTTGAAGACCTGCAGTTTCAGGCACATGGTGATTATGGCCTGAGGAATGACTATCACATGGATCTTGGCCAGTTTCTAGAATTCCTGAAACAGCATCAAAGTGGACACATTTTTCAGATTTTATTTGGTGTTGAAGGCAAACTTTCAGACAATTGAAACTGTTTATAAAGAGTTCTAATTCTGAAGAGCAAGGTGTTGCTAACACTGAAATATTTTGCCTTACAGCTACTGTGAAAAGGGAAACTTTGACACCTGAGGTGAATGGTTCAAGTAGTTAATCCCAGCTTTTGTGCTGAACTGCCACGTATTTTTGAGACATGTTCACTGATTTTCTAAGACTCTAAAACTGGCATTTGTCTCTATGAGCCATGCCTCAAAGCACTTGCAAGGTGATAAACATTCCACAGTGTGTCAGGGATGATACACTTCTGTCTCCTCATCTGTACTGTGCTGTGTGAATTGCTTCCCATCTCATCTAAACTTACTCTCAGTTTAAAACATTCCCCCCTTGTCCTGTCACTACGTGTGCTTGTAAAAAAGTCCCTTTCCAAGCCTTCTTGTAGGCTCCCTTCAGGTACTGGAAAGTGCTAAAAGGTCTTGCAAAGCCTTCTCTTCTCCAGGCTGAACAATCCCAATTCTCTCAGCCAGTTGTGGTGCTCCTCTGATCAGGTGCTCCTCTGGACTTCCATGTTCCTTTTATGTTCATGTTCCTTTTATGTTCATGTTTTATGTTCATGGATGCAGAGGTCCATTTGAGGTCCCACAAAAGGGGAGCAGAAGGTGAGAATCGCCACTCTCATCCTGCTGGTCATGCTGCTTTTGATGCAGCCTAGGATACAGTTGGCTTTCTTGGCTTCAAGTGCACATCACTGACTCACGTTGAGCTGCTTTCCCTCTCCTCAGGGCTGCTCCAGTCCGTTCTCCACCCAGTCTCTGTTTGTGCTTGGGAATGCCCCGACCCAGGGGAGGACCTTGCACTTGGCTTTGAACACCATGAAGATTGCACAGACCCATCTCTCCAGGTCCCCTGGATAACACCCCTTCCCCACAGTGTGCTGAGTACTCCATGTAGCTTGGTGCCATCAGCAAACCTGCTGAGGGTGCAGTCCCACTGTCCATGTCACCAACAGCAATGTTAATTCCCTGAGGAATGTCACTCTCACTGGTTTCCACTTGGACATTGAGACGTTGACTGCAACTCTTTGCAGCCAACCATCCTTACCCACCCAGTGGTTCATCCATCAGATCCATGTCTCTTCAATTTATGGACAAGGATGTCATACAGCAAAGTGTCTGTTTATGTTAATAACAATTTTCCATCTGTTCAGTTCATGGCATTTTATGTTTACACTGTTAGGCCAAACACCTTGGAAATGAAAACAGGTCAGGTGAGGCCAAGTTTAGTTTTACATAAGGAAATACAGGTAAAATACAGAAATAAGGAAAAAGCCCCTATATATATATTTAATATTACATAAAAATAGAAATAACTTGAAGAATCCTTTCGATGTCAAATTAGTATGGAGAGAATTTTCCAGCAGCTTGTAAGAGGCAGTGCTGTTCATGGTTCATTAGGCAGTGTTTGCCTGGGGGGAAGCGTGCTGAGTGTGGATGTGGACAGTGAGTGTTCCAGTTTCTAGTGTATGATCATATTTAAAGGTCATCAATACAATATGTAGTTGAAGAACACTGCTGTAAAAGCCCCAGCAGCTGTGCCTTGAAGGACGACCAGCCCACCTCCTCCCACTCTGTGCCTGAGTGCCTTCATGTGAAAATGGGTACCAAGCAATGAAAGCAGACTTACTGCTGGCTGCAGAGGTCTGGCACTCAACAGCAGCTGTTCAAAGATTTGTGTCAGCACACTCAGCTGATGACAACATAAATAACAGATATTATTTTATTTCAAATGAAATACAAGGAAATGTTTTAATACCCTTCTCACAAATAGCAATACATTGAAAGGCAGATGATGGCATTGAAATGCAAAGTGTTTCTGGTTGCTCAGAATATGATTAATGTTTTTTCCTTCACTGTGGTTAAGTGTACTGTTTGTGTGATCACAACTTCTGCCAAAAGCACAGTGAGGCAAAAATGTTGACATGTTCCCATTAGGCAGTGAGGGAGAAAGTACCTCTCATTCTGAATTTGGGACCTGTAATCTGCAGTTGTGACAGACCTAGACAAATAAAATTGATATTTGGTTTTCTAGAGATAATCTCTCTAGTAAAGATTAGAGGGAAATAGATAATAGAAAAAAAGTTCAAGTAACTTTTGTTTCCAGAACCATCCACAAAATATACTACATTTTTCTTGGAGTGGTAATTGTTTAACAACTTATAATTCCTCAAAGTCTATTCCTGGCATTTTGATACTCCCTTTTTGTCAACAACATGGAGTTCAAGAAATTAGGCCAACATTTGCAGTGGATCAGAACAGTAGTTATCTTGGTGGGGGAATGAAATCCTTGATCTTATACAGGACATCACCGTAGCTTATGTTAAATTTTAGTTATGTTCAATGTAATTGTTGGTAAAGTTAAAATGTTCTAATTAGATGTGAACAAAAGGTTCTGCAGATTTGGTTCTTTTAGAAAAAATTCACTTCATAATTCCATACAAGAGTGACCAGTAAGGATTTTCTCTGGAATAAAATATTGTAACCTCATGGTTGTTTAAAGTTTGGGCTGGTTTGTTTTTGTTTTTTTTTAATAATAGGTTCACAAATTATCCAAGTTACACTGTGATTGCAATGGATAAAACATCAAATGCATATTTAATCATCCATTTATCTGCTTAAATTCCCATTGATCTTTGTGACAAACCTCTTTACTCAAGATAAAACCACTTTTTTCAAAAAGATCTGTCAAACTCTAGTGTAGGCTATCTCAATTAAAATAACAATCAAAATAACCAAACACAAATATATTTCTCAGATGAATTTTTATTTGTATAATTGATGGTTTCTCAATCTGAGTTTCTAACCAACTACTATTAATTAGAAAAAGTTTTCTGCATCTTAAAAAATTAGCTATTCTTAGGCTTCCTAGGCAGAAATAACCTTAATATTTTAATGCTTTTTAACTGCAGCTGATTTGTTCATTCTTCATTAAATATTTACAGTTTGACTTTCATGGCCTCCTCGGGCCAGGTGTAGGAGTCAGCCACGAAGCTGTTGTAATCAGTGCTGTACACCTGAGAGCGGATGAAGGCTTCGAGGTCCTTGGGCTGAGGATAGGTGGAGGCAGTGTTGTTCCTGTAGGCTTCTTCTGCCAGCTGGAAAGATGCATTAAAGTCCTCATTAGTGCTGATAAACTGTCTGAGTACATTTAACAGGATTTAAAAGTAGGACTTAGTTCAAAATCAAGATGAGACTTCACCCTCTGGTGCTGGCAGTCACCTGTGTTCACACTGGATCCAGGTTAGTACACCCTGTGAATAAGACTACAACGGGATGATGGTTGTGTTCAACTGGCTCTAACTTGGACTACTGTTTAACAGGATTCAGACTGTTTAACATGTTCAGACTGTTAAAAATACAGTGCTCCTCTATGCACAGGAGTGTCTTAGCTTTTACTGTGCAGTGGTGGATGAAATATTCCACAAGCCCCAAGCACTGAGATAATAATTTCTGCTTTTCTCTCATCACTTTATCCTCTTCCCAAAGCACTGTAAGAAAAGCAAGATTTGTTCGAAGCTTCCATGCTCCTTGCATATTAGGGAAGTTTAGTATTTGCCATAGCTTGATAATGTACTTCAAAAAAGTAAACTCATGGGAAAAAAATAATCCTACATAGTGCACAGGATGGCTGGGGGAAATACAAATATTTGGTCGCCCAGACCATACCTAAGTGAATCAATTATGCATCACAAATACAGCTGCAACAAAAATTAAATTTAGAAGGGGTTGGAGTTTTCTCAACACATCAAAGTAGCCTCTCACATCTGAAGATCACCTACTTGAGAAACAAATGTCTTCAGACTGGACATTCATCTGTGAAACAAAGGAAGTCTGGCAGACAGGTTTTATGCAACAGCACTGTGAAAAGATCTGCTTGAAACTATTTGGCAAATATTCTAATGCTCCTCCTTTGAATAAAAGGGAGACGTTCTTCCTGCTTTCCTTAGCTCTCTTTAAAACATAAATGTTCTAGTTTGGTGAGAGGCTGAGACCCCAGGTTACCTTATTAAGACTTCTTTTCTAGGATTAATCTGAATCCCAACTCAATTTGATTGAGAAGCATTTTGGGTGTTTATGTAAGGGTATCTTCAGGTCTCTGCACATAAATATTGTGGTTGAATATGGTCTGAATTCATACCCAATGCTTGGTTTTCCAAAATATTTTGATAGTGTTCGTCTCCTGGAAAAGGCAGAGGCCATTGCCAAACCTCTTGGGTTGGGTTGTATGAGCCAGAGTAAGTATTTGCAGGAATAAAGTTTCAACAGAGAACAGGCAGAAAGAATCACTTTGTAACATTTTCCTTCTTTTGTATTTTCTGTAACACGCACAAAGAGAGGAGGAATTTCTATCACTGTGTTTCTGCCAAACACAGAGCCAGTTTGATTTTGCCTGAGGAATTTAAGTAACATTTTTACATCTACAAAACAGAGTTACTACTTGCCTAAGCAGACATGAACTTTGAGAAGGATTTTTCTTTTCTTAAATACACAGAATGAGTGAAGCTATGGAAACTTCCAAGTATGAGGGCTCCTTGTTATTTCAGAAGCATGTGAAGTAAGGTGACAAGGATAGAAAACAGTAATTGCAGAAAAAAAGGTCACAGAAGGCAAGATAAAAGTTGAAACTGATAACCACAAAGGGGCAAAAACCCTTCAGCTGTGCAGCTGGCATGACTGTGGTGAACAGCAGTGCGCTCTACACACATACACACTTGCTGTAATTCCACCGCTCTCCTTGTATTTGGATTACCTTTTCATTTATGAATTTAAATTTTAATTTTGAAACTTCTACATGTCCAGTATCGATTGACATAAACCAACTTGTGTGAAGGTGTGTTAGGTGATAAAATCAAACGACATAGAGCTGGTGGGAAGACAAAAAGTCACAAAAGGCCTTACCCTCACAGCAATTTTCAGTGACACGTCCTGAATGGTGACTAAAGGAGGGTAGAGGCGACCTTCCCGTAAATTCTCTTCTGTAACTTGCTGTGCTATAACCTGAAATAACACAAACATGTTTAACTTGACATGCAGATGCAGCTGTAGCTCGATTAGACAGTGATACTGACTTTAGCAAAAAATGTTTCTGCTTTGGCAAATCACACAGATACTGTTTAATCCACCTAGATGGCATTTTTTAGAACCACCTTTGTCATTAGGAGAAGCTACACAAGAATTAGAAATGTAGGGAGTTATTCTTTCTCTCACTCAGACAATAAAAGTTACCTAAGTCTTGAGTACTCAAGTCCGTGACACACATAAACTAGCAAATAGTTCACTGTGAGATATAAACTGCCAACAATTGCAGATGGGTCAAAGACTTCTAAATATAAAGAAGCACCTGTCATTCTGACAGTTGTCACTGTGCAGGGAACAGAACTGAAACCCTTAAGTGTAAAATACTCTGATTTAAATTACTGGCAGTTGGTATTTCTGCTATCATTAGCTACAATTTATTTGTCTTTAGGGGACTTGAAATAGCCTTTTAGGGTGATCCAGATGTGGATAGAAAACAGAAAACTCTGCTCTGGATAACACCTGGTGGAGCCATGTATGACACACCAAGAGGTTCTGAAAATACCAGGAAAGTCCATGGAATGCTGAGACAAAGCCCAAAGAGAAAGCAAGTGCACTTTTGAGGGAATAATCTAGGAAAATACTTGAAACGAAGCACAAATAAAACTTCCTACAGTTCCTGTTGCTTGAGGGTAATAGGACCCTGTGCATAAGCTTGTAAACATCTAGGACTGCATCAGAACATTCTGGATGCATCCCTTCCAGAAGTAGGTAAGCGGTTTGAACTAAAGTAACTCAATGTTCAAAAGAACTCAATGTTCTCTTGAGCAATTGATAATACCAGAATGTTAGTAGCTGTCCTAAATTTTTCCACTTGGAATTAAAATGCTGACAAGAGCACTAGGCTCTTGAGTATAACAAGTGAAGAAAAAGTATTTGTTTGCATTTAAACCTCATCTTGAGAAAGACAGCAGAGGAAAAACCCTCTAGGGGGAGCTAAGAGAATGTAAAATCAAGTTACTGCTCTCCATAATAGCAAGCAGGTTATTTCAAAATGATATACAGCCCTTTGATGTGCATTTGAATGTAAGAAGGTGCTTACAACATGAGGTCCCTGATGTTAACAGCTTAAGAGGGCTCTGCAAGAAAGATGAAAGCTGAAGAAATCGACAGCAAGTTGCTTTTACTGCAATGCATCACTGAAAAGTAAAGGTTCAGGACTGGAGTACTTCTCTTTGTGATTCTGTTTTTTCATAGTAGGCAAGCCACAAAATATTTGAACATTGAAAGCAAAGTTCTAGTTATAATAACGACTTATTTGTGACTTCAATCAGATTTAATTGGAGAGGTGGCAAAGCAAGAAGCAGGAGGTGCAGGCATGCAGCTTGGGCTGCTTACTTTTTATCATTTCTTTTTTTTCAGGTAAGCTACCTTGGCAATCTTAAGAAGATCCCTCTACCCAAAATGCATGAGTTTGGTTCTCTAAATTTTGCAGCATCTTGGATGCTTCCATTTAAAATGAAGACTATTAAGCACTGTTCTAAAAATCCCATGGAACTATTCTGATTTTATCCTGCCATTAAAAAAGCCAAGAAAATAAAACAAAAACAGCACATTTGCTTTTGCTTTGCAGTATAGCTATTCAGATAAGGGCCTACACAGCCCTGCCAGCCTTCACACCTCTTCTGGCAGATTCCTCTGGCACCCAGCAGCTCAGCTCACCCAAGCCCCACAGCCCCTCACATGTGAGACCAGATGTGAAAGCCCTGAGCTGGGAGCAGTAAGGGGAGCAGCTGCCCAGGGATCCTGCCACCAACAGAACTTTCTATGCAAGGCAAAAAACACATTTTTATATGTCAAATATTTCTAGAGATTTTACTAGGGGAAAGCAGTTGTATAGCAAAACCTGTACCAAAGAGGCAGGAAAGAACATCTGCCTCAAGTGGGAATTTAAAAGTTTCCTCACATTTCTGATACTATTTTACTTCCCTGTTACATTTCTTTGTTCAGAAGTGATTTTTTTTCTGACTTGCAGACTGTCACATGGAACACAGTTCAATCCACACATGTGCCACCTTTTGTCATCAGCTCTCAATATATAGGAACCATTTCACATAAACCAAAATGAAGAACTTCAGTGAAGTAAGGCAACTCTAAGAGCAGTTTAGACCAGAAAGTGAGGATCACCACATCCAACTTAAATTACAGGGGAGGATTTAAAGGCAAGATATAATTACTCAAGGGCTTAGGAGATGGATCATTGCCCTTCTATGATGGTTAAAGCCAGTGGAGACAGGCTGGGCTTTTTACTAATTTTAAAGATGGAAATTGTGAATGTCTTTCTTACAGATGGCAGGCTGTCAGCAAACCTCTTTAAAGATGCCATAGCATGCATCTTAAAAAACCTCTGAAAGTCCAACAAGGACAGCACACAAAAATGTAAAATCAAGTTACAAAGCTACCTAAGAAAGCTTTTTATGACATACTACTTGTCATAGAATCACACTGCCTATTAGCTGCCCCTGAGTGACAGCCAAGGACCACTGTCTTCCCTTTAAACCATGAAGAGAACAGAAGGAGCAAGAATCTGGAATTAAATATTCCCTAGAGAAGATGCAGGAGCTGAATAATGCATTCAAACTCTTTTTTCCCCCCCTCTTTTTTTATTGTTCCGTGACTCTAATGTTCCAATTTATTGCTTGGAGGCCTCCTTGGTGCACTGCCTACATTATTCATGTATTCCCAAGTATGGTTATACAGCTCCTTGGAAGAGTAGGAAACTGCACGTTAATGAAGTGCTGTGGATTGTAGCTGGTATGGACTGGACTGGTCAGAAATTCCCCCTGAAGTGAGCCTGGGTCAGTTGGAGGTAACGTGGTAAACTGAGGGTAGCCTTCTTCCTTATTTCCATACCCTTAAAAAACCCCCAAAGTATCAGGCTTTTAATTACTTAGCATGGACATGGTCAGACCAACAGGCATTGCCCAGGGCTTTCTAATTCAAATTCAAACATTTTCTGTAAGCAAAACACACACGAGTCACCTCAAAGCTACTAACATCAATAATAGTAATCCCTTTTAATCTAAAATCAAATCTATGTGCTTGTGCATGCAAACTGTACTTATGTGCATTTACATGCAGTAGGACCTGCAGTACTGAAATCTTTCTTTTTTTTCCTTCCCAATAGAAGGTAAAGTTTATGTCAGGTGACCCTTAGCTGTGTTAACTTTTTAAAAATTACTTGCTCAAATACAATTTATGAAGAACAATACACCTTGCAAATAAAGGCCTTACACAGCAGTATTTCTCCCTCTTTAAAGTTTAGTCCTTCCTGTTTAATTTCTCATTAATAAAAAGTCATTAAATTAGGGAATTTAAATAATTTTGAATACAGTACCTCAGCAGTTGTAAGGAATACATCCTCATCAATATGTCTCATTCCACATGAAATAACACCAAGGGCAACTCCTGGGAACACATAGGAATTGTTACCCTGTCCAGGATAGAGAGTTTGTCCACTTGGAAGAGTGACAGGATCAAAAGGACTTCCACTGGCAAAAATCCCACGTCCCTAAATTGTAAGAAGAAAAGGAAAGCACATTAATTGAGAGACTGCTGTTGAAATATTTCTCACATCCTTTTAAATATCCACCCCTGTGGAAGCTGGGTTGTATCTATTTAGCACCTCTTCTGAGAGGGTGTTAGAGCTATTTGCCTGAATATGTCTCAAGAACATCACGATGCTGATCCTGGAGATCACTGGTGATTCTCTGTGGCTGCCTAGCCCTATCTGTACAATTTAAAGGAAGGAAACTGAAGCCAGCAGTCATTATTCACTTTGTGCATCCACGCCAGAAGAAGCTCCATGGGAAGTACAGAGTTGTAAAACCCAAAGTGGGCAGTACTGCTATGGTAGCAACAGATGATGCTACTGGGCTTTTTTTCCAATAGCAAAGAACCCCAAAAAAAGACACTAAGGCAACTAAATGTCACTCTTTTGGATGAGGTGATTTCTGAGGAGCTGTGGGCAGGCAGAGCTCTCTTCCCAATCCCCCACTTCAGGCCCTCGAGGCCATTCCACAGCTCAACAGAATGAGAGAGGTGCAAGCTCTGTCCCAGGAACATCATCCCACAGAGCAACAGCAGGAGTCAGTGTGGAACCTCCTCTGCCAGGACCTTGGGGGCTCCCTCTTTGTAACATACTGAATAGGGTGAGGGCACCAACTCAGGCACCTGCCAGTACTGATAAAACATTAGAATGTTTCCCAGCAGATTTTTGGGTAATGCCAGGTAGGACTGTGGCTGGCAGGGCCCAGGCATCACACCCAGACTGGTGCAGGTAGGTAGGAGGGAAGAGCCAGCCTGTTTGGGGGAATTTAGCTATATTAAGTTACATCATAACACTTGTCCTGAGGACAAGAGATGTGCCTCTAACTCAGTTTAGGTTGCAGTTCATGTGGGAGTGGCACTGCACAGCCACAGTGTCTGCTGCCCTAAGGCCCCTGGCTCCTGCCTCTCCGGGGAGGGAGCACCCTCAAATTTAAGCAGTGAATTTAGGTGGGGAAGAAAACCCAGCCTTTATTTATGCTGGCATGCTAAAGTGATAAATATCACTGTTAAATACTTCAGAGGCACTTTGTATCAGAAATATCGCTGCCTGTTTTAGAGAACTGGAAACTGAAGTGCATTGTAGTGCATTTTAAAATTGGCCACTGTTGCTATTCAGCTCTTCAGAAGAATATTCTGTTTTGTTTGGTGTCATGCACTATAATCCTGGCCTGCTTATTATATGTTTTGGTGACAGGTCAAATACTTCAGAGTGTCTTTTGCTCTGTTTACTGCATGTGGTTACCCACTACAACCAACCCTTCATGTAGGTTGCTTTCCTGGCTCTTGCATTGTGGTGTAATTACATCTGTACTGTGGAGAATGGACATGCTAAATTTGTCTTTTAAACACTGAGGAACTGTCATTCAAAATGCCCTGTATTTCACAATAAATCCAAATACATCCACTCTGAAACACATACAGTCAGGTACACATACATTTTAAATTCTAGGCTGAATTACAGGATAATGTGTTTATTGGTACTTCTATAAAAAAAAGCAAGGACAGTTCTCTTAATTTTAACCTATGTTTATGTAACAGAAAACTTTTTAAGAAGAATCAATGACCCCAGTTCTTAATACAGAATGATTTTAAAGATTCTGTTTCATGTGTTGATATATTTTCTTACCCTAAAGAGTATTTATGAAATCTCAAATGAAAAGCATGCTCCTGTGTGTATATGTTACATAAAATGGTACAGTTCAAAACCAGACATAATGCTTTAATGATTGATGGTGACTGATGCTTTGGTTATAATAAAGATTGTGAGTCTTGCCTACACCAATAAAAGCTATGAATTATTTTTATGAGAGTGAAAGCATGAGTGAGTTCAGTGAAATTGTCTTGAAAAAAAAATCTGAAAAATCTGTTACTTAATTTTACTCATTTTATGTATGTACAGAGTAATGATTAATACCTGCTACTCCACCCTCTGCCCTCCTCCCTTTTAAAATTTAATTTCAGATTTACTTTTCATGACTTAGACTGGAAAGATGTTAATCTTTGGTTACCTCTGTGTATTTGTAGCACTGCTCAGCAGTGCATTCTGCTTTGCTGGTCGGATTGCTGAGAGCAAAAATTATAGGACGTTTGTTCAGAGCAGCCATATCCTGAAGAATTTGTTTAGTAAAAGCACCACCAATTGCAGCAACTCCTAAAGAAGAAAAGCACACACATAACAAGTAGACAAATTAAATTAGATCAAGATAAGATATGCACATCACTTGTAAAAAAACAGAGCTCCTTTTTCTGTCTCTCTCCCTCTTTAAAACGGAGTTCAACCACTTTCCTAACATGCAGTTGGAATCAAGTTTTGTATAAAAGATTTTGCAATAGTGAAACTTCAGTATTATCCCTAGCACAAGGCAGAACCTATTTGTCCCTGTACGATCTGGTGAATTTCTCCTTTCCCTTCTCTCAGGCCCTTTGTGTAAGATAAAAATGTTATCACCTAATCTGCAGCTAGGTCCAGTATGGACTAGATAGATGCAGCTCTGGGTCCTAAAGCTTTGTGCAACAGACTAGATAGTTTCTCCCAAATCCAATGTGTCAGATTTCAGGTTTTTCTGACATGATGAGTGAAGTCTCTGACTTCTATAGCTGAGCTGACAAATAATAATTTTGAGTCTAGGCCTTTCCTGACAACAACAATTTTTTTTTTATACATCCCTTTTCATTGCACCAGAGATGCTTTTTATTCCCTGTACTGTCCACACTTATAAATGCTATTCATAGGAACTGAATGCCACTCTTGCAGGATGAAGTCATCTAACTTAGGTTGCTCTCTGCTGCACTGTGGTCTTGCAGCCAGTACTTCAATCTTGGACCTCAGACAATTCACGACCGAAGAGGGAGGTGTGTGATGTTTCTAAGATACCATGTACACCCCTAGTTCTGAATAATCTGCAAGAGCTAGAAATTCAAGGATATCCACACCTTCAGTGAAAGTAAAAAGATAAACAGATCTTGGAGTGAAACTAAGGATCTTTATTTTACTGGAGGCTCCTCTTACCTGGCTTGGAGAGAAAGTAGCCTCCTTCATCCTCAGGGCCCCTATTGCCTGACACCCCATTCTGCTTTCCACACACCATCTTGAGTTTCAAAAGCAAGAAAAATATCTTGTTTTCCCTCTCTTGAGGAGTGGAAATGGATTAAAAGCCAGGTTGGGAGAGGAGAGCCTGGAACTTGGGCCTTTCTCAGGTCAGTACTGTAACATCCTTGTCACTGATGGTCAAATGAGCATCCTGACAGTGCCAGTCTGAAAGGGCAGCTTGGGATCTGCCTAAGGAGAGCACAAGGTCCTTGGGGGGAGGTGAAAGGGGCCCTCACTGCCCAGAGCTGGCTTGAAGGTCATGTTTAAGGACTAATTAACCACTAAGATGGTTCCAGCCTTTGAAACATCTCACAATTTCAGACAGAAAGGTGCAGACAAAACAAATGTATAGCAAAGTACATGAGGAAAATTGAATGCTGACCAAATAGCCAGAAGAGGTATGTATCATCTCCCCAGCCACATTTCTTTAAGGCATCTCAGAGTATTTTCTGACTGATTCCACGTGGAGTGTGGTGAGGATATAACAGTGGAGCATGGTGTCATCTGTCACACACTACTATTTTTTGCACTTCTGAGTTCTCTGTACTTCACCTGCTATTAATGGACAAGGATGCCTAGATGCAAAAGCTCCAATAGAACAGCTGAGCCACTCTGTGATGAACAGTGGTATAAGAGCCTGTTATACACCTTAGTTTCTGGCTAAATCTTCAGTTGCCAAGCGTTTAAATGTCTTCTAAAACTGCTTCTGGACAGCCAACAGTAAGAATGACAACTATCTTCAGTTATAAGATAAAATAAAATGCTTATGGCTAATTATTTCCTTTTTTTTTTTTTTTTTTCTTTTAATTGCAGTTTCTTAGACTGGGTCTCTCTAAATAAGGGCTTTTCTTTGAGCCATTGCAGGCAATGAAATGTATAAGGATTTGCTCAGACAGAGCTAAGTAAAACAGTGGGAGGAGGACTATCAGCATATTTCCCCATGACTCCTGGTACTCCAGGGAACATATTGAATGTCTAGTCACTCAAACCAAAAATCTCCAATATTAGTTTGTATTGCTGTTTCTGATGGAAGAAACTTCATTATACAGAACTGATAAGAGAAAGTGACCTTGAGGGAGAATCATGCAGGCTTATACATAAAAATGATACACAGTTAAAACCCATATTTTGTGACAGCAAATCTTCCCATAGCATCCACACACCTTTATCTGGATAAATATTCATTCATTCTACTCTTCTGTCCCTCTAGCTTTTTCAGCCTTGGAGTATACTAAGTAAATTCTTTAGAAAGTAATTCTTTGGTCTCCTCTTCCAGTCAAATCTTCATGTAGGACAGGAAAAGAAACACTTCATTTACCTCACTGATGACCACTGGGAAAAGCAGATTTTACTGAACAAGAACCATGTGGTGTAGGCATAGTCAAAAATGGTAGCAGTTAAAATGCAGGATAATTATCACTGTGGCCTTTCAGTTTTCTAGCACATGATGAATGACTTTACTAGCCAGATAGATTAATCTTCAAGTCTAACTTATTTCAAAAAAGACCAAGACCAAGCTATACAGAGCTGATAAATCCATTATTGAGACCACAATCCTTCAGCTTTTACAAAATAAAAAGTCTTCATAAACTCTCCATTTTGGTCTTCATAAAGGACTGTTGGCTGAGGAGCGAAATGGGAGCAAAAAGAAGTCTCAGATACAGCACCCTCATACTTGCATAGCTTTACATGAGCTTAGCTCAGTTTTCTCACTCTAAGTTTGAGGTTATTTGTATTACACCTTCCATACTACACCAAAAGTAATTTAGGAAGGTGGTGAGGTCCTCCATCAGATGTTTAAACCCAGTCAGATTCTTTCCCCTGTAAAATGGATGGCTCAGAATGAAAGCAGTGTTACATGCTTGCATAGTTACTGTTTTTCAGTTGCTTAATAGAGTCCATTATGCACCCAGTGTTTTCTGAAAACACACAAAGGTAAACTCTGTTCAGAGGAACTTGATCTTCTCTTCAGACAAAGCCACATCCTCATTTTTTTTCAACAAAGAATAAGGTCATTGCTTTAAAGTCAAAGAAATTACCTATTAGCACAGTCGGTTTTATATCTCTAACAATATCTTCTAGATTTTTCATTTCACCGTGTTCATGGGCAAAACGCTGCTTCTCATGTGTTAATGAGGCACGCCCCTGAGAAAGGAACAAGAAAAAAATATATTTAAGTTTCATGGAACCTAATATCCTGGGATAATCAGTTTACAAAGTATCTGGTTTAACACATCCTATTTTAATTTCTACTTTTGCATCTATCGTATCAGACAAAGTTACACTGTGTACAGCCTAACATGCTTAGGATAATTTAGGACTAATCTATTTCTCTAAGCAGTCAATAAATTCAGTAATTGTACTTTAAAATGAAAATAGCTGTAGAACACCACAGTATTAACATCTATTTGAGCAATTATATGAGATTTGTAACTTAGCAAAATAAAAATAGTTTCTCCTAGCCTTTTCAGCTTTGCTCTTGTCTAAAAGTATGGAGACTACACAGTGTGAGTATTTAGACTATAGTGGAGCCTACATTTTTCTTCACATTTTTCATATTTAAGTCATTCATTATTAAGGATGGAATAAAAACAATTCTAACCAGATGTCTGGTGCATTGTTTCTGCATTAACAAAATTGAGTCAGCTGTGAAAAGATTTTCTCCCTGATCCCTACTGGCAATTTCCACCCAGCAATGCCCAACAAGGTTTCCAAATGGAATATGACAGATGCAGGACAAAGGGCTATAGAGTATCATTGACACTGACCTGGGCTGCAAAGTGGGTTTGAGCTCAGTGTAAAGTGGAATGCAGAGTGAGAATGGGCCAGAGTTTGTGAAAATTCTGACAGTTGTCTAAATATGCAGAGCTTTGTACAAAGACATCTGAAAACTTCAGATAAAAGTTTAAAGTGAGCACACCTGCACCCCCCGTTTTAGTCTCGTGCCTGTAGAGAATACCATTGCAAAGGCACTTTTCAAACACAAGTCTAGAAGATACTTCCAGCCCTTGAAACATCTCACAATTTCAGACAGAAAGACAGAAAGATGCAGACAGAACAAATGTAAAAAGAAGTACATGAGGAAAATTGAATGCTGAATGTAATTTTAAACAAAGAGCCAGAACAGATATGTATCATCTCCCCAGCCACACCTTTTACAACTGATAAAATGCAAGTTTCCTTAATCTTAGCAAGATTATTAAGGTTACACTGAAGTATTGCAACAGAATTCATTCCATGATTCTACCAAAGTCTAAGAATTTGAAAATTTTGGCTCAATTTATGCCTGTATACACCATCAAGACATAAGCCACGATTAGTTTTTATAGCAAAACTGAGAAAACTGATGCTTCGTTTCAGACCACAGTTCTGCAGTGTGGCAGCATTCAGTTGTGCCAGTCCCATCACTGAGGCTCCTCTGCTGGTCCTGGCTCAGCCACTGCCAGAGCTGGTGGGCAGAAGAAGAGGTTGTTTCTCATCTCCATCTGCAAGGAAAGTGCTTCCATCCCAAGGGTGTCACAGGAAGTTCTCATGTGGTCAGGGCTGACTGAGCTGCTCTGCCCCACAGCATGCCAGCTGCTTTTGGCTCACCCTTGATTTCAGGGCATTTCCACAGATCTCTTTTTTCTACACATTTTAATGTCTGGATGGGTTTATCCAGGTCTTAAGTGTTCTCCTAGAGTAATCAGCCCAGAAATACTGAGCTAGAGGCACTTCATTTCCTTTGTGGATAAAACGTGGAATTGTCAGCCCTGAGGGAATGCCGCAGTATTAATCATTTTTGGCACATTCACGCCTGAATCATTCCACCACATGCATTTTGCAGTCTGCCATTTCCCAGCATCCCAGCAGATGTCCCCACAGTCTGCACACACATTTTAGACTCAGCTCATTTTAAAGCAGGAATTTTCCTTAACGTTTTCAAGGGAAAAAATATGAAGCTTTCTTTTTAGTCAGCAAAGAAAAAGAAACCCCAACATTTATGACTTCCAGACCAAAAGCTTGTTGCTAGGATTAACTCAAAATACTATAAAAAAGCCACTTCTCATTTTAATCTGCTGATTGGTTGGAATTGAAATGCCTGGTGGTAGATTTGCTGGGGAGCCAGGAGTGAGTGCCCTGGGCCACCATCCAGTGCCAGGCTGCTTCTTTAGATGGTTCCTTAATGGCTCATCATGCTGCTGCTAAGGCCAGTTTTCCATCTGACTTTAAAATACAACCTCTAGGAGACTGCCTTGGGCTACCAAGGGGAAAAAAAAAATCATCTCCAAGGGCTGTGACCAGCTCACTCTTCAGGCTGTGGCAGGCTGGTAGTTCTGAACCCCTCCAGGATCTGTATATCTGGACAGATTGCTCAGGAAAGGTGACCTTTGAACTTTTTTCCTCAGTAGGTAACAGCCAAGAGACTAGGCTGACATCTTAGTGGATAAAAAATATTGCTCTATTCTTTCATTTTCAATTTCAGTCAAAACAAACAGCCAAAATCCTTCATGAAGCAGACATACTTTTTTATACAGGTTAGCATTTGACTGGCTTTTAAGTAGGTGTTAAAACACTTACAGATGAAACACCAGGGATTCAAAGTCTTGACATTGACAACGATCTCTCATTTAATTGGCTACAAAGGAGTGCTCAAACAGTAAGGATGTGATCCACTGCAACATTTTTCAGGCTGCTAGGTAGCAAGACTAGTGCTAGCCAGATGGGTCAGCTCAGGTCAGATTCACTTCTGCCTTACCCTAATTTCCAGCTGCTCTTAATTTCACACATGATATTCTACCATTCTAAAAAAAAAAAAAAATACTCAAACAAACAAAAAACCCAATGCAAGTCAAAACCTAAACAATTTAAAATTTACTTATTTATTCAGCTTTGGTCTGAATTAGTTTGATCCCATTAGTCAATATAGATCATGTTCCAAGTATATATTTTTCTAGCATATTAACTAAGAATGAAATATTATATTATGTGACTTAGCAAAAATAACAACAGCTATGTGCATAGAGATTTTTGCTTGGGAAATGCTTATAAAAGAAATTGTATGGTTGGGTTGTTTTGGGGGGGGGGGTTTATATACATATATTTTAAAATAAATTAGAATCTTAGAATGGTTTGGGTTGGAAGAGACCTCAAAGATCATCTCCTTCCACCCAGCCTGCCATGGGCAGGGCCCCCACCTGCTCAAAGCCCCATCCAACCTGGCCTTGAACACTTCCAGGGATGAGGCATCTACAATTTCTCTGGGCAAAGTGTTCCAGTGCCTCACCACCTTCACTGTAAAAAAAGTCTTCCTAATTTCTAATATGAATTGACCCTCTTTCAATTTCAAGATTAAATCCCTTGTCCTATCTCTCTATTCCCTTGTAAAAAGTCCCTCTCCAGCTTTCTTATAGGCCCCTTTAGGTACTGGAAAGCTGATAGAAGGTCTCCTTGGGCCTTCTGTTCTCCAGACTCAACAATCCCACTTCTCTCAGCCTTTCCTCATAAAAGAGGTGTCAGAAATGTATTTTAATTGTTAATTGGGTGATCCCGAAGGAGCTACGTAACACCTCCCTAAACTCTGCCTCCAAGATTTCAAGACCAGACAGTTGATTTGATTAAAAAACTTCAATAGTTTAGAGGTCAGTCCATTAGACAGTATTTTTTTCCTCCACAAACTGATACATTCTTAAGTTTTGTTCTCCACCAAGTAGAAAGGCAGCAGAAAGAGTATGACTAGCTTTCTTCTGTGCCCTGCCAACCCAGCGAGCAAGGGCTTACAGGAAGGAAGAAACAATTCAGTTTTGTGTATCTTCCTTAAAATAAGGGGTTGCCAGTCCATTTAGTACAAGCTTCCAGACATTCATCCATGAATGCCTATAGCCAGAATAAGAAATCACAGAGTTTTTGTCAGCCAGCAGAAAGAAGAGGATGGAGCCAAAATGCAGAAGTCTCAATTCTGGTTGTGGTTTGCTGTCTTGTCTCCTTCCTGACACTGGAGAGATGCAAAGTGGCTGGGACCTGTCAATGCTGAGCTGCTCTGACTGAAACATCTTCCAGAAGCACAGAGCACATCTTCTGACATTTCCATTCCAGCCCTGGCCTAGCCAGTTTTTGTACTGTGGCTGCCGGGAAATGAGCAGTAAAGGATCAACACAAAGCAGCACAAATGAAAAATTGCTCTGGTCTGCCTATATTTCCATAATCGTAAGACACTAACATGGCACAGAGCTTACTGCTATTTCTCTTCTTCTCCTAATAGGAAAAAGAAAAAAAGTAAAATATGCAATACTTTGAAGGGTTTGAATGAGCTCTGAGGTTCTGTGTATGAAGATCTAAGTCTTTTAAGTAGAAACATCATCTTCAGTCACATTCAGATATGTCTTCTAAGTCCACTGTCTTGCTCTTTCAGCATCATTAAAATTAATTCAGTCAATGAAAAGGGCTCAGAAAAACCAGCAGCTGAAAGACCTTTGTAGTACACCAAACCTCTGCAGGTCTCATTGTTTCCCTGAAGCACCTCAGTGCTCACCACACAGGGGAGAGATTATTTGGAGAGGTTTTTTCCAGGAGCTCCTACCAAAGGATGTCATTGCACTGTTGTTCAATTAGCTGTCCAAAGGCTCCTCTAGGCCAGGCATCAGCTGTCTTAAGATGTATTATATTTTCTATTATGTATAGCATATGTAGCTGTACATAAAGATATATGTCTCTCTCCTGCATCAAGGGACACTACCCAAATCCAAATAGAAAGTCTTTCACACAAATCCACAGATGAACCAAGACATTTAAGGTGATACCTGAGCAGCTATTTAGAGAGGAGGACACAAACTCACAAATGCTTTCAATAGAAAGAGGAAGGTAAAATGAGAAAAAGAGGCTAAATATTCCTCTTTTTTTTACTTCCCAAATGTATTCATCATCCCAAGAAAGAAATAAAAAAGCACCAAGATTATTTCCTCATAATTTGAAATAGAATATAATCTTATATGTTTGTTTTTTTTATCTTTTATAGAATAAATAATTTTCTGGAGGCATTATACTATGCTTGCTTGAACTGAAAAAAAAACAAACAACAAAAACCACAGAAAATAAAAACAGCCAACCAAAAACACTACTAAAAACTAATGTATTACAAAGAAAATCATAGCATCTTTAATGGATAATCAGGCTGTCTGAATAAACTATGCAATATACTTTCACTACAATACTGAAGGTTGAGAATATTAATAACACTGAAAAAGATTAGTAATCCTTAATTCCAAAGTGTCAGAAATTACTTTTTAGTGGAAAAGTATTGCCTCTATCACAGCATAATTCTGTACCAAGTAACATCTGGGTTATTTTGGATTTGAACAAAAGAGAACAAAGCAGTCTGAAAACAGATATATTAGAAGTCACTGTAGTATCTGAGATGGAAAGTAATATGAACTAAATTCTTTATTAGCAAATGAATTACAAAGGTGGACTGTGTTAAATCAGCAGATGAAGTATAGAGATAAAGAAACAATGGTAGCATTCTCTGACTGTGACATTATGTATGAAAGATGTTGGCAATCTTAAAATGTCTCTACTCCTTAATGAGTCAGAGTCATTGGTATTATATTTTATTATTACAAAACACAGTCACATGAACACCAGGACCTTTCAATTCAAGGACTCAGTAGTTAATAGTTCTATGAAAAAGCTGCTTGTATTTTGGATTTGAAAAGAAAGCAGTTCATAGGGAGCAGTTTCAGGGAGGGTTCTGAAGTTTTTAGTTTAAGTGTCTGATCAACAGGGGTCAGGTTTCAAGCAAACGTACATCACAGTTTTCACAGAAAGTTACTCTTATCATCACATTATAGCCAAATTGAGGCTCAGATAACAAACAAAAATGACCTATCAATAAAACCCTGAGAACTATCATAGAAAACAGCTGTCAAAACAGGAGACCAGACTGCACAGCAGACATTTATATGGGAAATTAGAAGATGGGAGGCAAACCTTACAAAAAACACTGATGTGCAGCCTAATGCCATGGCCTGTTTGAGCTGGTTCTGCTGGGACTGCCCCATAAAGCAGGGCTGAGGAGCAGAGCAGCTCTGTGCCAGTGAGGCAAGAGAGGCAGAGCTGGAAGCTCTCCAAAAGCTGCTCTTCCCATCAGCTGGGAGGCAGCTGGATCAGGCAGAGCACCCTGACGGCTGCGCTGTCCCACATTCGAGGCAGTGCTGGCACTCGTCCCGTCTCACAACCAGGGAGGCACAGATCTATTTATATAAACACTTGCCTCCATTTCACTGTGTCAGCCGTGGCTTATTTAAACAAGAGCTCAGAGATCACTACACAGATAAATTAATAAAATAATTTGAGGTTCTTAAATACTGAAGACATGAGAACCACAAAAGACATGAGAACTGTAGACCAGGGAGCAAAGCACTCCATTAGTAAGTTGAGTATTTCCAACTGCAAATGTTTTGGTTTTACTTGCATTTTTCGTGTGAGTTCCCTACTTCAGAGTTAAGAGAAAAAAACAGAAAAGCAATTGTGAAAAAAAAAAGTGGTTAAGAGTCATGGGAGAAGGTGATGAAACACCTCCCTTTTGGGAGATGGTCTCTATGTGGCTTTTTTTATGTTTCATCACAAGTAAATCCATGGTCTAAAGGTTGTTGAGAGCTCTAGACAGGGACTGCAGAGGGACGTCCATGGGGAGGCCCCAGAATCATGAAAGGAATGGCACAAGAGGGGCACAGGGAGCAGGCTGGGAGGGGACAGGCCTGGCTCCTCCCAGCCAGAATTCCAGGACAGCATCAGCTACAAGAAGTCACAAAATGCAAAATAAAAAAGGTGCAGGTATGGATATGGACTCACTGGGTAGGGGTTCACTGAAGTCCGAGGGCCTGCAGGTGACAGGCACTCCTGTGCCACCTCATTTAGGAAGCAAAAAGCAGAGACATGTAAGCCCTCCCAAAACCCCATACCAAGACTCTAATTATAAAGTGCCCGTGCCTCCTGATCAGACCCATCATCTAACACCTGAAGGTGAAGAAAATACATTCAAACCAAACCAGGCAACTTGAGCACACAACTAATAAACAGGTTTTTGCCAATTGTGTGAAAAAAACCACAGCAGGTTTTGAGGAGACAGTGCCATAACCGTTGGCAGTAAAACATACGATGACAGTAAGAAACACAATTCTGGTGTTGACTTTAAAACACATTGTTAGAAAAGTAGGGCTGTTTTAGTCCTGTAAAATTCATAAAGTACTCTTTCCATGTAAATAAGCACACATGATTAACAGGTAAACAAGGTTAATAGGCAGGACAAAGTTTATAGACAATTATTTCAAGAAGGTAAGATTTGAGAACCAAAGCAAATCACAAATCCACGTAACAGCAGAAAATGGAGAAAATCAACCATTATCTTCAGTAACAGAGCATGAGCAAAAGGAATAATAAACTGCCCAAATCAGGTCCCCATCTCATGAGTACATCTTATGCACACAGTATCAAAGAGTTACATGCCAACAAAGGCAACAGATTTTGGGGGTGTCTCTTTTAGAGAAACACCCCACCAATCACCCTTTTGCCTTGTCCTCTCTTGGTGTCACACATTACTCAGTGAGCATGAGTAATGCCATGAGCATTCAGAGACAAATTAATGTTTCCTTTTTGCAAAACTTGTACTTGATATAGAGCATGATAAATGTGAGATGAAAGTGCACAGATTAATTCCCTAGACATCAGAAAAACTGATGAAGCAAACAAGGATTGCTTTGCTGGGATGTTACATGAGTAAAATAAGGCAGAAATGGCTTTGAGTGATTGTAGCACCTTGGAGATACCCAAGGCATTGCATCTTTTCTAAAATGTAAATCATTTTTTTGGCTCCAAGAGTCCCAGCCAGTTGCAGTCAGCCATAAAAGAACTGATCAAGAACAGAAGTGTCAGAATAATTGACTGTTGATAAAAAGAAAGCTAGAAATAATTAAAAGCTAGCAGAATTGGCAGACAGTGTTATATAAAAGTTAAAACCATTATCAAATTCACGTCTAGTATGAAACTGAAACTTTTTAAAAGAGTGATTATTGATAAAAACTTTTAAAAAATCAGTAACAGACAGTTTGGATGGGATTCAGTTTGATATTATGATATTTCATTATGAGCTCTGAAAATTCTTTCACTTATTATATGGGTCTGGCACTGAAATTGTAGTATCATTCCCAAATGTCCCCCTTTCTCTTCCATCATTCTCTAAGCAAAGACTGATCCATGTGTGTACCCAGGTCTGACCAAACCATGAACTTTAATCAGGGTCATATCCAATGCCATTTAATTGGTTGGGAGAATCTTTTGCAAATAAGATTGACAGGGATAATTAAATGGGGGGAAAAGGATGTGATTATCTACATGTTTACCTGGTTACTTCCATTATAATTAATCAGGACCACAGAAATTGTAAAATGTTGGGGATTTCAGTCTTCTTGTGATACTAAAAGATCAATATTCTGAGGCCTTCAGCCATCAGACCTCAGTGAATATTCTTGTGCTTGTCATACAGGGTTTAAGATCACACATCTAATGGATATTTAAAATACAAATCGTTTGACTAGACACAAGTATTACTGTGCTGAACTAGAAAGAATAAAATGCAAAGCTGTCAAAAGAAACATTTCTCCATGGTGACTTACTCTTTAAAATTAAGGATGTCATTCATGTCTCTGCAAAGGAACAACTTTTGTGCACAAGAGATTATGTGGTGTACAAAAATGTAATGCTGCCTTGCAAATTACAGAAAAACTTCACTGCAAGAGAAGCATGTTTGGCATTCCCTGTCTATCCTCAGCACAGGAGCAGCCATCCTTGGCAGAGGGTAGGGAGAAGTTTCTACTAAGTCCATTTAAATATTAAAAATGCCTTATTAACTGTATCATATTTCTAGGAAGTTCCAAGAACCCTCCTGCCTATCACCCTACCCTGTTCTTGGTATTGCATTAGAAAACAAAAGGAATAGCAATAAAAGTCTTTGCAGCACATTACTGAGATGCTCAGACAATGGTGAACTTTATGAATATCCCAACATTCTTACATTCTGCCTCTTCTCAACTAGTTGACACAAAAGAATTTACTGTCTTTAAAGTTCATGGACTGAGACTTGAGTAGTAATACAGCTAAACATGACACTATGCCAGCTTTAAAGAAGACACAAAACATGTTCACCACACATCAGACATTTATGTAATCTGTGGGATTAAGAGAAAAAAATTTAGGAACACTGAGAATAGGGGAATGGACTGTGGGAGACATTACCCACCAATGTGTTTATATAGGTAAGTACATATTCATCAGACAGTGATTGTGTGATAATCCAGAAATTCAGAACTAAAGAAGAGTCCCAAGTGATTATGTATAATCTTCAAGTACAGAAAACCAACATTAAAGTGTCTCCTAATTAAGCATTAAATTTTCCATTTGAATGCACTGAGATACTTAAGACAGTAAGTTTCAAAAAGTCACACAGTTTAAGTGGCAAAATTCTAATGATATTATGATGTGCAAAACTTCCTCACCCACCTTTGGAAAGCAGTTTCGAAAGGTAAAAGCATTCTGAACAAACTTTAAAAGACAAAACAACAACTCCAAACTGGTATCTACAACACTGTAAATTCTCTAGAAGGAATTACAGAACACAACTATGGGAAGTATAACAAACACAGCCTCCATCACCAGCTCTTTTACCACAAAATAGCAGAAAAGTTGGTCATCAGGCTTGGTTTAATGAAAACAGATGGTTCCCATGGGGGGAAAATAAAATTAACAGGAGAATGAAAACACAGCTGCACTTGAACTAAAATTAAAAAGCCACAAAGGAAAAATTCAGCAACAAAAGCCTGATAAGTGACTTCGTGGCAGCTTTTAAGGGTGTGAGAAGAAGAAAAAGGTGGAAACTGCAGCCAGGTCAACAGCAGTTTCCAGGTTATTTTTCTTTGGATAGAACTGGTTGAAATTCTACAGAAAGCAGATGAAAGGAGAAACAATGTTTAAATCTCTAATAATACATTGCAAAATTAATGATCAAAGGCCAGCATAGAATATAAATGATGTAAAAATTAGTTTAGTTGGACAAAGCAACTGCTGAGTATTCAGCAATTCTATTATTCCTTATATTGCTAAAGTAACTGATCAGAATATTTCTAAAATATACTGAAAAGGTCTCCCTGCTTCACATAAAAGTCTTTGGAAGCAGGTTTTGGTGAGGCAAATTTTAATGGACTCTTATTGATCAGGTTTCCATTGATACATGTCCTTTGTAGTAAGAAATAAGTGACAGTTCAGTTTATGCAAAATTTGATTAACTGGTGATCTATGCTCTGATTTTGGTAATTTTTGCCTTAGCAACAATGAAAGGGCTTGTAATAATAGAGTTCTTCTGAATTTACCTTGTTCTCATAAATCTTCCTCATTTTACTTCTCTTATCTGATTTCTAAGAGTTTGGAAAGTTCTTCAGGCCTTGCAGCATTTTTCTGCAATCAGCTAAAGCCAAAACAATTTCCTAAGTGGATCTAAATCACAGCATTCTCTATCAGGCCAGAAAAAGGAACCAGGAATAGTTTAATTATTTACTCGCTGTATATATAACTTCCCAGCAGTTAAATCTCAAGCCTCTTGAAGCTTACATTGTATTTTTGTATTTTCTTTCTTTGGAGGGAGGGTATTTGGCCCTTTTTTAAAAACTTTTCAGGGAGGAACATTTTGCTGCAGAAGAAAGCCAAGAGAGGACTTGCACAGCCCAAGACCAAGAACATGTTTCGCTGTGTCCAGCTCAGGCCTTGCACTGACAGATGTCCCTCAAACACAACACAGCAGCAAGCACCCACCCATTCACAAGCCCCTCAGGACAGATGGGAAAACTGGTGCTGCCAGGTCTTCCAGGAACACAAGCAATGACCTGAAATGTGCACCATCGGTTCCTGCTGCTTGCATCAACATCTGGCCACAAATTCAGCCCTAATCTACCTCAGACAGCTGTTATGTCTGGCCATCACAAACAGTTCACAAATACACTCCAGGCAGGACATGAAATTCAGTGGACTGCTTTTTGGACAAAACCCAAATTAAAGCTCCACCAAGAAGAATAAGCAGAGGAAAGGAACATCGAGTGTGTGAGACACTGATTGGTTTTGGCACTGCTTGAGAGCGCAGAAGCTCGAAGGTGGTGAGGAAAGAATGCAGTCACCAAGTCACTAAAAATTTAGGACCTATGAAAGGAATGAGTTTCTGCTTACCAAGAGCAACAACCCAGATTCTCAGCGGACTGGCAAATTAGCAGTGAGAGGTGCGAAGAGACTCGGATAAGAAATCAGTAGCAAGGAGAAAGGCTGGTTAACCACCTCGGCTGGACAGACATGCAGCAGAGCCCTCTTCTACTGCTTCGGGGTTGTGAAGTTCCTACACTTCTGCCCCTGTTAGTTTGTCTCCTTAATCACCAGGAGGTCATTTTAGTTGAATTGTATCATTAGATATGCCCAGTTTCTATGGTGAAAGAAATGGTGCAACCCAATGCCTCTTAGGCAACCTCAAAGTTTCGCAGCCACAGACAATACACAAACCTTCAGTCATTTATGCTTGGACATTAAATCACTTCAAAATTCTTAGATGAAAACCAAAAGGATTAAAAATATGAAAAACTGTTAGTTTGTCTCCTTAAAAAAAACCAAAAAAACAAAAAAACAAAAAAACCAGAGGAAAAAAAAAAATCTTTGTTCTAGATACCTGATCAGGCTACTTTTGTGCCTTCTGGCAAGGGATGACCAAGCTGACCTTGGTAGCCATCTCTATGTCTATGACTGTACTATTTTTCTTTAACAATATGAGTGAAAGGTGCTGTGATGCTGTTCAATAAGCCAGCAGACACTGCCTGCAGAATGCATCTTCCTGATGCAGAGTTGTGTGAACCAAAGACTTCTAATGTCAGACAGCCAAAGAACATTCTGAAGGGTGGTACCAACAAAGATGACCACAAATACTGCAAACCAACCAGCAAGGTGAAAAAGCAAAGGCAACTGGCCTCTCATCCATTTCCTTTAAGTAGCTCACAAACTATTAAATACATAACCACCTTTTAAAACATACCAGTTTCTTTATTCTGGCACATGGAATTAATATGTTTCTTTATTTTGGCACATGGAAGGAATGAGGTAAGGGTGACTGATGAAGTCTCTCAGCAGCTTCAAATTCTGACCAGTGTTGATAGCACTGCAGACCACAACATCTGCAACATGAGCTGTGTCACTGTGCAGAGAAGCTTGTTGTTGCAATGCACCTCAGTTCTTGCAAAGGATGACTTGCTTGTCATCCTAGTAATATGTCTATAAATCTTTGTCAAAGACTGTGCTAATGAGTAATAGTCACATTTAGATGGGAAATATTAAACCCCAAAGTTGAACATTTCTTTTCTTACACATTTTTTAATGAACTGCTGAAAAATTTTCTTCATTATGTGCTCATCGCTAATAGAAATAGAACAGGAAGTCCAAGCATATTCATCCCCCCTGCCAAGTAACATGGCAGTCTTTCATTAATTTAATAAACTTTAAAAAAGAAAAACAACTCTCTATGCCAAGAGAGATATTGTTGCAGTTGCTTTCACAGAGAATATGTTCTTATCTACAGAATGCAAGTAGTATTGTGATATTTAAAGTAATGACAAAATTGTTTTACCTTTACAACTAATCCCTTCGAGTCAACCAACCATATTCTTTTGGTAGCTGCATCTTTGGATAGTCCTTCTTTTTCCATAGCCATAAGAATGAGGTTTGCTATCCCCAATGCAGCCTGAAGGAAAAAGAAGTAGAGTACAAAACAAGAAATTAAAGAAATCCCCTGCTCACATATTTCAATTACCCATTATTTTAGATACATTTTCTCATTTTAATAAACAATAAAACTGACTCATTATTTTTTCATAAAATAAACCTAATGAACTGTTGTTACCATTTGGTAATTAGAAACTGTAACGCAGAAGAGTAGCATAGATAAATCATAATGATATAGGTAAATAATAGCATAGATAAATCTTCAGATGGCTCTTAGAGTGTAGAGATCACAATAAATGCTGAGGCTGAAAACTAGAAAATGCTAGAACTAACATTTATTTCACATAATGACACTTCCAGCCCTGGAAGTGTTCAAGGTTAGATGGGGCTCTCTGCAACCTGGTCTAGTGGAAAGTTCCCTGCCCATGACAGGAAGGGTCAAAGTAGATGAACTTTAGGATCCCTTCCAATCCAAACCATTCTATCATTCTCTGATATTCATCTCAGAATACATGAAATATTCTTTCTTCTTTGAAATATTTGTAATTTAAACTAAAGGAAATAACAGTCTGCATGCCAGGAAATAAAACACAAGAGCTTTTGCTCTTATCTTTTTCTAAGATGTCCATCAGAAAGGTAAGCCTCCTTTTACCTACTATTCATGTGTTTTGTAACTTGGCTGTGTTCCCAGTCAAAGCAGGGGAAAGAAAAACTCACATATCAATCTTTTGCTGAAATGTGTTTCATTCTTACTGGATTTTACAATATTCCATCCAACAGATTAAATGTCATACAAGTACAGATTAAAAACCAGGCAACAAAACAAGCCAACAGACTGCATAATATTTCTGATTACAGACCTGTATATGTATTTTTGGGGTTGGTTCTGTTTCTTCTTCTTTATCACTGAGTTTCACTGAGAACCAATTGAGATTTCCCTTGTTTTGGTTTTTTTTTTAAGAAATAAGTAGTTTTATTAAAATCCAGCTCCTGCAGCAGGGGTGATAGCTACCACTACCTCTTTGCAGCAACAGCCACACTAAAACTATTGACAAAAAAATAAACATTAGACCATAAATTCCTCTGTTTGTTGAACATGGAACAAACGAGGGGAAGGAACTCCAGAGATATGGGTACTCATGACACACAGTAAGGTGATGACATGGCATATATGGATGCAAGCCATTTTGAAAACTGCAGACATAGCACCAAATATTTAATGAAATTAAAGAAGCCAGCATGGGGTTGTAGGCTTCATACAAGAGATGACAAGTCACATTGTAGATAAGAACAGTCTGCATTTGTGTGTCAGCAGCTTAGAAATTAATACTGAAAAATTAGTACAAAAAAATAGTGTGCACAAAGATCTTCAGAAATCGATGACCTTAATATGCAGAATACTGAAAAACTATATTCAATACAAAAAAACCAAAGGAGCACTTCTTACTAAATAATGCTGACTCCAGTAAATGTGTTATATTTACTTTCTTCACTGTATTTCCTCATCTTTCAAAAAATGTTTTGCTTGGTTATATCGAGAACAGTTCAATAATTTACAGTGGAAGAGCTAAAACTTGAAGTTCTAAAATAAGAACAGATCTCAAAATGATCTCTTATGAAAAATACAAGGCTTCACCAAATGATGAGAGATTTTTCTGTAAATAAACATTTGAATAAAAAAACCTTTCAGCAGGTGTTAGTAATCATTCTCCCCATTTAATCTTCTTGTTTATTGGACACATATAACTCAATTAAATATTAATAAAAGTCATCATAGTACAATTTTCCCCATGCATAAAAATACCTACCTCTCCAGCTCCCTGGAACAACACTGTGTGATCTGATAATTTGTTCTTGGTGATGCGCAGAGCTGCAAGAAGACCTGCAACAGCAACAGAAGCAGCTCCTGAAATTAAAAAAAAAAAAAAAAAAAAAATCAAATCTGGTTATTCTCGAAAAATTACAAAACTTTATATTTTAAGTAATACCACAGCATATTTTGGCTAAAAGACACAAGTACTGAGGGTAGTAACAAATAGTTGAGCAGAGTTGAGAGTCTGTTTTATTTATTCTTACAGAAGTTAAATGTAAGTGAGAATATAATGAGACTAATATTAAATAAAATACAATTGAATCTATGGATGGGTATAATGGCTAGGCCATTCAAACTCTTACAAAATATTCAAGTTATGACCTTTTTTAGAAAGGAGCATGTGAGAGTCCAGAGAGAAGTATTTTGAAGAAATCCAGATACTGAAAGTTAAGTTACCAGTTTCATTCTTCAAATAGATATACTTCAAGTACAGTAAAATACAAGGCTAAAATAAAACTTCATTTCTCATGGGGAGGTTTTCAGAGTAGAATATAAAACAGAACATTTAAAGAGAAGGTAACCAGCTGAAAGAATAAGGCCAGCTTATTTAGGAGTTCAGTCCACTGTGACAGGAGTTTCAGTTTAGTATCTTCTAAAACATTGGAGGTACCTTTTAAATCTATCTTTGAGTTATGCCACACAGGGAAAAAGGCTAACATTTAGTTTTATGATTTTAGCCTGGGGAGGTCTTTCTTCTCCAAATCAGAACCCCAGAGAACAAGATACCTGTCTGTCTTTGAATGGAGACATTTTGGTCCTCATTGTGAGAAATAGCTATTAATAAAAAGTAGAGCAAAAAAAGAATTCAAGCAGGTACCTAACTAAAATTTGTTCACAGCAGGGTAAATCTAACCTCTGTGATTGCTGACATATCTTTGTCTAACTTTTCCTTAAGGTCTTCTTTCAAATACTCTTATATCTCCTCAGCAAGCTATTCCAGTGCTTAACTGTACTTCAGGTTGAAAATTTCAAATCTGAACATTTCTTTTCTTCTTCTTCTTCTATTTTGGCCTCTTATCTACTACTGGAAAGGCTTTTATTTTTGCAAAAATAAAATTTTGCATTTATTACATTTGAAGACAAATGGTGTCCCAGTCAGCTTTTCTTATCTGGAACAGATTCAGAATAACAATCCCACTCTTTCAGAAAGTTAAGTTTTCTTAACTTGAACAGCTGCACCCAAATCGATACACTGCACTGCAGGTGAATTGTCAGCACTGCTGAGTCAACCTGTCAGCCTCTGTCGTGCTCAAGAAAGTTGCATTTAGTCACCAGGACTTCATATCTGGCTCTTCTGACCCAAAGACTGAAAGTGACTCCTCCCCAACAAAGCCTACTTAGCCTTCCCTAAGGGGTAGACATGTGTTTGTGACTTTATGCAACAAGTTTGTATTTTTCACAAATTATTATCATCACTAAAGCATAAGGTGAGCCCATTAAAAAAAAAAAAAAAATCAAACTCTATTCCTGAAAGGAACTTGGATCCCATAAAGACATCCAGTGGATGGAAATGTAGTAGTAGGATAGATAATACCTCCAGCAAAGTTGTGTTTTTAGAGGAGATTCTGAAGAACCAATTGCAGACAGCACTGATTTCTCTAGGACTGAAAAAGCTGTCCAGACAGTAACAATTAGGTACTGAAAGTCAAAACACAGGTTTCAAGTGTCTTTGAAGATTTATAATGCCTATCTGATTCAGAGACAGCTGGACCACAGGAAGATGAACACAGGCCCTGCAATGTCCAGTTCCAGGAATAAGAATCAAATTCTTCCCTTTCTGGGCAGCAGCTGTCACTGACCGACTCAAGGAAATCAAAGATGAGGCCATGAATTATTTTGAGAAGCCTGGAAGAACTTGCAAGGAGGAGATCTGCTGGCTCCTGCAAGTCTGTTCCTGATCTCCACTGCCTTAAGTGCAATTGCCTATAAGCCACACAGTTGAGGGGCGAATTCACATTGCTACTGACTCTTCCTTCAAAGAAAGTGTGAAATGGGTATGAGCAGCCCAACAAAAGCAGTTGGCCCAGAATCAGCGGATTAGACAGTTGCCCTCAACATGCAGCTCCCCAAAATTTTCTATTCACAAGTCTATCTTCTCAAAAACAAGAAGAATTTTAAACCTAAGACAGCAGTAATCCCCACATTAAATGTGAGATGCTCAAAACAGGCATTCACACTGCAGGCACACAGATTTTCAAATATATGTACCTAAACCAAAGGACCTAAAGGAACAGAAGTAGTAAGAAGCCTGGTACTGGGTAAACCTTTTCTTCAATGACATTATTTAGGTGTTGAATGCTGGGCTTGAATTCATGGTATGTAGGTAGGATCATCTGAGTTTCAAGAATGGTTATTTTTCAAAAATAAAAGGTAATGCTTAATAAAATTTAAGAACACATTTTAAAGTTAGAAACTCAGTTTTTCAAGTAAATCCACTAAAACAGTTTTAAAACATGTGTCTTCAGAATTAAGTTTGTTACATGCTTTTGATTATGACTTTTCATTTCAATCATCAGAAATACAGGACACCTTGTTCTCATCCCACTTAATGTTTAGACCATATAATTTTGGCATTTTTTACTTCTTTAGTCATTTTTATGACTTATTCTGTCCCTGATTTCTAAATAAAAAGTCTTAAAAATGGTTCCTCTGGGGCATGGCTTTGGGAACAACCACCATCAGGCTGACACGCTTCCACCCCACAGTCTCCAAGAACTAGCTTGTTTCTTTCCCAGATGAAATTAAGTCTTCCTCTGGCAAGTGTCAAGCTGGCAAAGACCAAAAATGGCAAAAAAGAAAGTCAGTGTGCTCTCAGTTTCCCTTGGTACTCTACCAAACAATCCTCAGAACCAGGAAGAAAAAAATCCCATGGTCTCGTTGGATGCCAAATTCTTTCTCCTATTTTATATTGCACAGCTGTGTTTGCAGGGGAGGAGGAGGAGGGAGCCTACATAACACTGCATATTCCTAGGACCATCAATCTGGTCTCCTGAAAAGGAAAGCTGAGCTGGAGCACTGTAAAATCCCTGTTTTCCTTGAAGTTGTGGCCACCAGAGCACCCTGCCCCCATTAGAGGAGTTCTCAGAGAGCCATGAAAGCTGCTCTTCAAGCTGCTTTGTGGTGACAGAGTCAAAATGAAACACCATAGATTTATAACGAATGGGAATGCTGGGATACCACTTATCTTCATGGCTGATGTACTGCTGCTAAGCTTGTCAGCCAGAAAAATGGACTGTCATTAAGTATTACCAGTTGGGATATTTTTACAAACTCTGTCACTACATGATCTTCTGCTTTAAGGAAAAATAGAAGATATATGAAACATAGATAAAATCCTGAACTGAATGTAAGTAACATTTTGCATCAAATATTTGCATGGGATGTGAGCTAGTGTTACCTGTAAGTTCATTATGAGAGTGATTCAGATCAAAGGTTAATAACAGCAATAGATAAAGGCTTAAATATGACATCTCTCTCAAATCACGATTTGCACAGAATTGCTCTAAAAAGGGTGTTTAAAAGTATTCCACACCAATTTTATTCAGCCTTTTGACTCTGAAAGGAATAATAACCAGTTTATTAGATTATTGTACCCACTATCACTGCTGCTGGCAGTGGCTGTCATCACTCCTCGTCAGCAGCTTCCCTTATTCCTTCCCACTGACAGGGAGGCAGCAGCAGCCTGAATAGCAGATCTGTCTAACCGGAACTGCTCTGACTAACGCCAGGACCTGAAACTTCACCCTGAATACTGGCTCGAGTCCTTGAAACGAATCAAAATGCAATTCACATCCATCTGCCAAGGCAGATGTGAGCCACTTCTGGCGGACATCACGAGGCACAAACAGAATTTTGTCACTTTCCCGACTGTCCTTGCTGTAGGAAGGAGAGAATCAGTTTGGCCAGAGCACAGGTTAAATCCCTTGTGTGCAGGAAAAGATAGACATTGTTCAAGGATATGATTTTGAAAACCCATTCTATTGTCCACAGATTTCTAGAAGATTAATCAAAGAAAATTTAACAAATGATATTTTCCTAAAGCAGTGTCAACTGCTGCAACAGCAAACATTTCATTATAGCTTTCTAGGAAAGTAAGTCATGTCTTGTATAAACACAAGAGATGTGAAATTTCAAGGTACACTATTCTATACCAAGTCTTTGTTTTCTGTGCAAGATTCTTTAGCCCTGTTTACAGTAAACTGCCCAACTAAGCATGAATATGTTAAAGGAAATCCATGGCTTTTTGGGGTTGACACACTATATATGAATGCTTAGGAGCACAGGAGTACTTTTCAGCAGATATAACTGAACAAAAAAAATGGGGAGAAAAGCTCCAAATTTAAATTAGTGAGAAATGGCTTATTGCACTGATGCCTTTGTCCATTATTTAAAGTTTCAAAAAATAAAACTTGTAAACAAGTGTTAGTAGTTCCTTTATGTATTTTTACCTATCTCATTTTAAAAAGCTAGCAAACAGTAAGTGGGGAGAACTTTCTGCAGCACATCCAAAAACCTGAGGTATTCATTTTGGACTAAAAGATTAGGAAGTGGTAAAAGTAAAATGCTGTGTATTTCTCAATACACAGCATAATAGAAATCACATGTTAACATTGACAGCCATCCAAATAGCACTTCACAGAGTGCCAGGGAAAAATATCCATTCCCATCTCCTATGCTTACAGGGAAAAAAAAAGGGGAGTAAAGATCCTATGGAAAAGGTGAGATCTCAGTTGCTACTGAGGCAAATGCTACAGCTGTGGGTAGTTCAAAAGGCCCTTCTTTTAAGAGATGGGAGGGAGCTCCTTCTTCTTGCCATGAATGGGCTTCTCAAAGGTACAAGTGCACACTGCCCTGCTCTGCAGCGGGCAGTGAAAAGAGGGAAAGGCTCTAGGCAAGGAGAAATGTAGCCTTTCTAAAACACAGTATTTGGCATATTTGGAAAAGGATACAGAGTCCCAGCAGCACAGGATGGCTGAGGCTGGGAGGGCATTTAGTGCAACTCCTTGCCCAAGCAAGCAGGGCCACCTGGAGCTGGCTGCCCCAGAACATGGGGAGAATGGATTTCTTTTTTAAACCCATAATGAGCAAAATGTGAAAGAGAGGAATACTTGTACATATACATGCATGTGTATACACATGGAAAATTACACACAAGCTACAGGAGGGGATTTACTTGAAAACATACTGATTTCAGTGTAGATATACCGGTGAGTAACAAAGAGGTGATATCCAGAATATACCAAAAGAAAAATATACTTCACATAATCCTACAGCATATGTCTTAACAGGATTTTTAAAAATTATTTTACTTTTAAAGTTATTTCATTTTTAAAAATCTCAGCATGTTTCACTTGAAAGCCAGTGTCTCTGAAAGTAAAGCACGTCTATGAAATACGCTTTCTACAGTTTGCATATTTTATCAGAATTTGAGATATATGATATAAGTATCTGAGCTATTACATGTCATTACACTCTGCATTTTTCAAAATCTTGGTCAGAGAAAGAACTGGAAGCCCCATGCCCATTACAGCCATAACAACAAACCCAAAATCTTCTCTACAATTTGATTTCAAAAACTGGAATGTTCAGGTACCAAATGTATTTTTTTTATATATTAATGTTAAAAGAATTAAGTCTTAAAAAGGACAACACTTGTGACATAGAAATTCTAATTTCTGAAAATGGCCCTGACAACATTAAATGGGTCACAACATAACTTCCAGGTATAATTTTCCTAGTTATTAAAATTATATAACATAATATATAATATAATTCAAATATAAATAATATAATAATTAAAATATAAATAATACTTAGTAGTCTGCTGAACACTTAACATATATTTTAAATAAAATCTAAATGTAAAAAGAAATAATTATATTAAGTTATATGCCATCTCTTATTTTAGGTCTCTTTCTTTTCATAAAATGTTGATGCACTCGAACAACACATCTGTTAGAAACTAATGACATCTAAGGTCATGACAGATACCAAAGTTAATTCCAACCCAGTGCAATCTCTCTATGTAAATATCTTTATTGGCATAAAACACAAGCCCTGTGTCCATCACAGGGGAAAGCATTGCAACTGTGGGGGAAGTGAAATTACAAGAACTGCAATTCCACTACTACAGAGCAGAGAAACACTTAATTTTGTCTTATACTACAGAAGTTTGTCACTGTCAATTGAGACAACTTGTAAGTACAGAAGAGGGGTAAAAAGATCTAAACAATTCTAATAATTGAAATAATTGACCTAGGGGCAGCAAGACTAGAGAAATTTATGCCATTATTTGGAAAGTATCCATGGCAGCAATGACTGCAACCATACCACACGATAAGCACCGTGAGACCCACAGAAATCAAATGCACAGCTCTAAGGACGTGCAAACATTCCCTGAGCCACTGACTCTACTCAAGAGCAGAAACTTTCAATGGACTCACCTAAGTCAAAATGGGAGTGGAAAGGGAGCGCTGTGGCACCCTGGGTTTGCCAGGGGCAGGAAGGTGGGGCCCAAGCCAATCCTACCCACAATGAGGATTTCAGCACTGCCTTGTACCTTGGACTTTGGTTTTAGCAGACCTTAAGAGACTTGTTCAACCTCCATGCAGCAGGGAAGGGAACTGCTCAGTTTCTCTAAAGAAATGTTCAAACTGTGAATCCCAAGCCTGCTTCCTTTGAGGGCAGTCAGGCAGAGAACATCTCTCAGCCCGAGAAGCAGCTTTGTTTGGCAACACAGGCCCCATGGGTCCATTCCCAGGCAGGGTTTGGAAAGGAAAAAACCATCACATATCTTATCTTCTAGAAAATTCCAGCCGTTCCTTATGACACCTCCTTCCTAAATATATTGGAGATGAGCAAAGCTAGCAACCTGACCTAACTCAGAAATTTCTAAATGTTGTGAAGTTTGACATTAAAAAATTAACTCATATTTCTGCCATAGGGGAAATTATGATCAAATCCCCCTCAGTTCTGGAAAAGGTTCTCTAATAGTTAGAAACAGATAAAAGTATGTTTTAAACCAAAGGCTTTCTCTGATTTTCTTTTCCAATAATCTGTCTCTGTATTTCAGAGAGAGAGAAAAAAAAAATAGCATCCAGCTGATTTGTGGTCAGAAAAAAAAACCAGACAGGAATCCAAAGGAAAAAAATGAATATTTTCTCCCTAAGGAAACATTGCCATTGTGTTTGTAAGAAGATATTTTGAAAATACAAATATGGAGATATTATTGTCATTTCAGAGGGAATAAATTCACCACCTATCCAAAAACAAAGATGCTTTCTAAAATGCTGAAGTACAAAAAATTTTATTATTCCAATACAGATTTATACCATTTGGTCAGAATCCTGTTCACCTTTGTTCTCAATTCCTTGTGTACAGAAAGATAATGTAGAAAAAGTTACAAAGCCTTCTGCAAAGTAAAGGATGTGACCATACTGTAGCAAGGATAAAAACGGTTTCTAGAAATTCCTAAATATGTCTATGGGTGATCCTTAATGGTCAGTCTTTAGTGGTTTTCTGTGATCAGTGTTTTGGCAGACTTTTTCCAAATGTTCTGCAATAATCAGTTAGGGGCAGGTGAGCTAAGAGAGGGCAACTGCATTTGTCCAAGTCAGTACTTGCAGATGGGTACATGCAGCTTGCCATGTTTTCTTCATCTTTTTTAGTGTCTGTCAGAAATCAGGATCATATACTAGGGTATTTTTTAGACTTGAGAAACTGAAAGGTCCTCAGTGCATCACTATGATATATAGAAATCCTTTTTCTGAATATCTTATATAGAGAAAAAAATTCTCAAGCCATTCTAGGAAAGATATTAAACAATTCTTTTGATCTTACAGTAGCTTTCTCTTGAAAAACATTAGTACTAGGAGAACCTGTGTTTAAAATACCATTTCAGCACTATCTTAAGAAGATGATGGCAAATTAGATGCAGTGTTATGTTTCTTTGCTTTCATTGGCCTGGCACTACTTGTCAGCTTTACTGCTGTAGAAAATACAACTTGCATACAGAGCAAGCCACTCTTTCAAAGTAGCCTGGAAAAAATCATGCTATTTATAATCTGAAAATCTCTAAGGACAGTTAAAGTTAGCACCATCCATTCTCATTATAGTTGCTAGGTGAAAGATCCTTAGAGTTCATCAAGTTGGAAAAGGAAGAGGGATAAAAGATCAATGGGCTGTTATTCTACTTCCACATCATAGGAGAAGATGAACATGCTATTAAAAAAAAAAAAAGTTACTGGAGGTAACTACAGAGATATGATGACAAATGACAGAGACCAGAAATAAATGCATCCACTTTCACCACTTGGAAGCCACACAAATACTAAGGATGAAGATCACCCAAAAGTCATAGGCATTGCCTGTGAAAATATGAAAGGCCCCACAAGCACAAATTAGATTGCAGAAAATCAATAAATTAAAAGACTGCACATGGCTGCACTTCAAAGGAAGGCTGATAGCTGCTACAGCAGCTCAGACAAAAGCCAAAGGGATACCTTCCAACGCTTCTGAACATCAAGACATCTCCTTCCAAGGTGCATAAGAGAGAATAAAGTAGTTTGAAAATGCAAATACATAAAAGGCCTTGTCAAGTAAGTTTACCCATAGTTGGTACACTTTCAGTGAAAAACTCATTTCTCTGAAACCACAATCTACTTGAGTCTCTTTCTGATTTGGATTAAAGACCTTCATCCTGCAAGGACAGGGAGCTGAGCCTCCAAACAACCAGGAAAACTTCCAGATGCCATTTGGCCTGCTATAATGAAGTGCTGTAGCCATGGCTACACTCAGACCCTTCAGGGTAGGAAGCACAGTGTTTCTTACAAAGGGAAATGACATTTTATAATTAGTTTACTTCCCATCTGGGGGGTTGTCCTCCATAATCTGTTTCAGATGCAGAAGTAGAACTCAGCCAGGCTTATAACAGGAACATGGTTCATGTGGATAGGCAAATCCCTGACACCAGAAAGACAAGGGTTATCTGAATCCACTGCCACGCACTGAGTCACTTAAACACTGAAATAGGTCCCAAGCATGACTCCATAAGGACTTCTGGAAAACTCCAGCTCCTAGTAGTTGGCTTAAAGTGTCACTGAACATCAAGAGAAATGAAGACAGGTTAACTACCATTTTTGACCTGTCACTGTTGAGACCTTCATATACCCAAGGAAACACGAAGGATAAGAGGCAGCTGGATACTGAGAGCCTCCTCTGGGTCAGCTCATCTGACTTCAGCCTCCTCTCAAGGATGGGAGCCAGTGCCCTAGAGGAAATTACACACTTACTGCCCTAGAGAAAGTTATTTTCCAGTGCTCTTTTCCTGACTGGATATAAGGCAACCCAAGTAGTAGCATACACCTCTTCAGCCCTACTTGTCTGTCTTCTCGGGAGGGAGGGTGCCTGTTTAGATTGAGCACTGGGAAATCCCGCTTGTTGACATTTCCCATCCTGGATATTTCCCTTTTTCCAGCTGCCACAAATGCTTCCCATGGGAAAAAGAGAGTCAAGGGGATCATTTCCTTCTAAATCTGAATGAGACTGTGAGGAAAATTACATGAATATTTAACTGAGTTGTCAGCTTAAGAACTGAAATACAGTTTGACATTTATCAATCCAGTTGTATGGAGGAACAGTGGAGCAGTTGTCACTGAAGTGACAAGAAACTAAGAAAGTACAGTGCAGGTTTGAGCTTTGACATTTGCTCAAAGACGTCAGTAATTTATATGGGAAAAGCCATTCACATACTAAACTTAAAAAAAAGTAAAAAACAAACCCAAAGAGTGAACATCTAAATAAAGCATGAGGTATACATGAGAATTGAAAGGTTAAGAGCAAATGCAGCTCACCAAAAATCCATGTTAAGGAAACCCAGGGCAAAATATGACCTGTACATCTACAAATATCACAATAAAAGTGATAGATTTTTTTTTCCCTCTGGAAATTAAGACTTATTTTTCTGGCTTGTGGGAACAACAGTGGAGAGAAGATAAAAAGTTTGTTACCTTGAATGTCATCATTGAAAGTGCAATACTTGTTACGGTACTTATGCAGGAGGCGGAATGCATTGGCATTAGCAAAATCCTCAAACTGAATGAGGCAGTTCATGCCATATCTAGAAAAAAAAGAAATTATGCATTATGTTAAAAAAGTTTTAAAATTATACATTAAAAAGCTAGTAACATTTGTGATCAGATTTTGAATACAAGTATAATGTGAATCATACAACTCTCAATGTATTTCTGTTATATTTGTTATCTTTACATTCATACAGATTATTTAGAAGGCATAATCATACTACTAATAGTATTTACTCAGTTCTAAGTTCTGAACAGAAGACCAGTGGAAAAGGCCTTCATCCTCTGCAGACATCTCAACAGAAGTCTCCACTGTGCAATTACCTAGTGAACAAAAAAGGTCCCTCCCAACACAAACTACTCTATAATTCTGGTTTTATATTTTTCTTTGTTTTTCAATATGGAAACCAAAGACTTCTGGCACTAGATTTATATGTTAACACCTAAGAAGTAGGCAATTTCCCTCCTGCACCAGTAAGGTTAGTCCTAAAATAAAAGTTAGTCAGAAGTTAAACTAAATTAATACTACCACTATACATCATAGAACGGTTTGGATTGGGAGGGACCTTAACCATCACCTTGTTCCGAATCCCTGCCATGGGCAGAGATATATTCCACTAGAACAGGTTGCTCAGAGCTTCATCCAACCTTGCCTTGAACACTTCCAGGGACAGGGCATCCACAGCTTCTCTGGGCAACCTGTTCCAGTGCCTCACCACCCACAGAGTAAAGAACTTCTTCCCAGTATCTAAGCTAATCCTACTCTCAGTCTGAAGCTGTTCCTCCTTGTCCTGTCACTACATCTTGTAAATATCACCCAGTCCTTATGTGCATTTTCAGCAGTACTGTCTCTGGATTCTTTGCATACACTCTCATACAGCGTTCTCAAGTACTTTCTTACAACAAAAGCAAAAAAACCCAAAAGCAATGAAAATATGTCTTAAAAACTACATGAAGACTGGATTCTAGCTCACAGATGTTTGCAAGAGGGCAAGATCTCTACAGCACACATCCTGATTGAGTGAAAGGAGGCTTTCCTTATTTTCTAACAGCACAAATCCATGAGAGACAGTCAAGCTGTCAATTCATGGTTCATACAGAAAAGCAATACACATACATATAGTGAGCAGTTCAGTGTAAATACATTAACTGAGTTTTTCTTTATACCATACATGTGTTTGGCAACCACCTTAAGTAAAGCTATCAGTATTTAAAAAGAAAGACAAAAATTCCTGTGACTAAACTCATTTCCATGGAAAACACCTATTTACAGCCATATTACAATTAGCCAAATCTATGGGGATTCCACTGGCAGGAACGGTAATCCTTGCTGAAAATAAATACATCTTCAGGTTTGATGGAAAAACCTGGACTTCTTCAGCAGCATTATAAGAGGCAACTGTTTAAAAGAAAATTTGGCAAGTCCAGTACTGTAAATCACAACTGAGTTCAAATAAAACCCTAGAGCTAATTTCAATAATTAATTTAAATTTCTAACTTGATTCAGTTTCTGACATAAATTTCTGTGATTCCGTAAGGGTCCAGGAGCTGGCAGTTGCAAAATAATATGAAACTAATGAGATTATCACTCTGGAATCCTGGAGCTTGGTTATATGTGTTTCTTGGATGTCATTAGGCTGGTCTGTTTCTTTATTTTACCATAAATAACATTCCATTTTCTCATCTCCATTTTATTTTTCTCTGTTTTCTTATCCATTACCTTTGTAGACAAAGACCAAAACTCCCTGTGAGTTATATTAAAAGATCGTCCCTGTAGAAAATAAACATCTTATACTGGGCACACTATCCATATTAATTCTCTGGGCCAGATATCGTGGCTGTTTAATTAAAATGGAAAAATGTGGGCAGTCTAACTCTGGGCCTCTGAGATTTTGGCATCACAGCAGAAAAATTTCTAAGCAGCATTCTTATGTATTGCATGTGTAACACTAACATCCAGGTAAAAACCTGAGACTTCAGTGCTGCACACAACCAGCAGTACCTCAAAGACTTGTGAATTTTGAGGTCTATGTTCTCAGAAAAGTCTAATCAAATTCACTAGCAGGGTACTCATGAGAGACAAGAAAATTATGCGCTGTCTTTCTGCTTGAAGTATTCTTTTTCTCAAAACCACTAACAATGAGACATACAAATGAGGTAATACAAAATAGTTATTATCAGGCATTCCAGAAAATCCCTTAGCAGTAATGAAATGGCTACAAAGGTGCCACACAGTTCTGGAAGCAGCGACCCTACCAAAAGAGCCATCAATTCTTCTATGATCTCCGCATCTTATTATTGCAATCACTTAATGCAGAAAGTTGAGCCAAAACCTAAATCAGTATTTTCCTTCCTGTATCACTCAGCAACAATCTTCCACTTTTCTCACATTCTGATGAAGAGTTTTAGTGGCTTCTCCACTATAAAGGGTAACTGTTTGAATCAATCCTCATGGAAGCAGAATGTGTTCTCTCTGTTTGCACCTCATACCTTGCTGTCATTGCAAATTTTTGGGTTGGAACTGCAGCTCTTCACAGGTGGGTAGGGAACACAAATGACTGCGAGATAAAAAGGGAACCAAGCACTTTGGTGCTTGTCCACATGCAGTCATCAAACCCTGCTGTGCCTTTCAAACCACTCGAATTCCAGCAAATGTGGGCCACTACAGTTCTGTGAGTCATATTACCTTTCAAACATGAAAAGAGAAAACAAACCCTGCAGCTATCCTAAAATCTGACCATCTTAACATCTTCCATCAATACTTGATACAGATATAGCACAGACTGACCTCACTGAGTTTCCTTCAATGATACAGAGTGCCTGATCAGACAGGTCCAGACCTTAGTAATAGATTTACCACAAACAAAATCATCGTATTTAAAACCACCATTCAGTGACTGCAACTGACTACTAAAAGGGAGGATGTTAAAAGACAGCAACTTCAGGCATGTCAAGAAGATTAGGAGACAAAACTAGAAGAAATTGTCATGACAGAAAACTCCCTAACAGGTATTTCTTTTGTTTTAAAAGTAATGGACTACCTATTTAATATGATAGTGTGAAAAAATACTGCTTATTTAAGTAGCTAAACTTCATAATCATATACTTTAGGACAGCTTTATCTTCCTCTTTGTGAAGACACGCAGATCTCCAACATAAACTAAAAACCTTTTATTTTGAATATGTCACCAGCAGCAGAGTTCCTGAAGCAAGCAGACATTTTATGCCATTACAATGCTGCACAAATGGGAGTGAGAGTGTTGATCTGCAGAAAGGCCCTGCAGAGGGATCTGGATAGGCTGGATCTACAAGCCAACACAGCAATATGAGGTTCAACAAGACCAAGTGCCACATCCTGCACTCAGATCACAACAACCCCATGCAGGGCTACAGGCTGGGAAAAGCAGCTGGAAAGCTGCTTAGCTGAGAAAATCACGGGGGTCCCGGTTGGCAGTGGCTGAACATGAACCAGCATGTGCTCAGGTGGCCAGGAAGGTTGATGGCATCCTGGGCTGTATCAGCAATAGTGTGGCCAGCAGGAGCAGGGCAGGGATTGTTTCCCCATGCTCGGCACTGGTGAGGCTGCACATCAAGTGCTGTGTACAGTTCTGGGTCCCCTCAGGTCAAGAAGGAAATTGAGGGGCTGGAGTGTATTCAGAGAAGGGCAAAGAAATTGGTGAAGGGGCTGGAACACAACTCTTGTGAGAAGCAATTGGGGGAGCTGGTGCTCTTTAGCCTGGAGAAAGGAGGCTCATGGATGACCTTAACACCCTCCACAACCAGCCACAAGAAAGTTGTAGCCAGGTGGGGGTCAGCCTCTTCTCCCAGGCAACCAATGACAGGACAAGAGGGCACAGTCTCAAGCTGCACCAGGGAAGGTTAGGTTGGATAGTAGGAGGGGAAGGTTAGGTTGGATAGTAGGAGGCATTTCTTCACAGAAAGGGATATTAGCCATTGGAATGGGCTGCCCAGGGAGGTGGTGGAATCTCCACCCCTGGAGGTGTTCAAGGAGAGACTGGATGTAGCACTCAGTACCATGGTCTAATTGATGTGGTGGTGTTTTGTCAGCTTGGACTTGATGATCTCAGAGGTCTTTTCCTACCTGTTTTTTTGATATGAGTCACAAAAAACATATCATGTCTTATGGCTTACTCAAAACAGAGCCAACAGTTCTCCTGCTATCACTGCTTTTGACCCAGGGCTACACAGGGGATAACTGGGGAAATGGAGGAACACGTAACCAACATGAATATTCAGACTAAAAGGTGGTACAAATAAATGGAAGAAAGAACCTATCAAGTGGGCACCATCCATCTTAACCAGAAGAAATTATGAGATCTAGTCCTACACTATAAAAAGAAAAAAAAATCTGGTAGACATTCCTCCTCTGTGTGCAACCATAACAAATGCACTAATGGATTCTTGAATATTTTTATGCTCTGGAAAACACTTCTCTGATAGCAATAGCTTGGCTTGAGTCCTGCCTACCACTGATGGATTTTTGCAGGCAAGTGTTTTGTAGCTGTGAATTCCTTTTTTCCGCCTGTTAAAGATGTGTCACTGCAGTAGCTGATTAAGCAAATATAAATTGTCCCTAGAAAGTGATAATCCAGATCACTGTTTCTCCTTGTAAATCCTGTTTTGTCACCCATGCCTTTCTGTGTACTTGGATTTTAGATTCCTGCTCCAAGTCACACAGGCAGTCTGAATCAGGATCCAACTGGACAGAAGTTCAAAGCCATATTTCCTTTGTTTTGTTATGAAGAGAAAATGCAGACCAGAGGTGGCAAGCATGCAACATCATATTTGTCATCAAGTATGGGAGGCAAATGCTGGACAATGGATTAAAATGAACCATCCCACTGAATAACATGTGGTTGCCAAAAAACGTCTTCAATACTTCTCCCAATTTACAGCATATTTTTTGTGACAGTCTTAGCTAAGTTCTCCCCATTTATAAGTAAATTTATATTCAATTGTCTATGACCACAATGTTAATGTTCCAAATAATTCTACAGAGTATATCTTTATGTAACAGATGGGAGAAAAATGTCCACAGCTCTATAACCATCCCAAATATACAGTACAAGTATTTTGGTAACTCAATGCTCTTAAGACCTCAACAGGGAAAACTCTCAAGAATATGGCTTTTGGTGTCAGTGGGAGCTATAAAAGTTTGGGCATCATTTTGAATTCAAACCATATGATCAGTAAAATCCATGCTTACTTCCACAGCTAAGAAGCTTTTCTGGATGTATATTTGGATCATTTGTTCTTTCTGCCAGCAATTGTTTTGGAAAGCTTCCTAATGGAACAAGTGGTTACTTTTCAGGTTTTTAGAGCTTCCAAACTACTATTTGACTATTTTTTAGTTGTTGTTCATATACGCCTGGGACTGAAAAAGCCTTAGAAACCATCAGAATTGGTTGCTGCCACCCATTCCTAAGAAGGAGCAAACCAAAATGATAGCAACATTGGTGCTGTGTTTCTTGCCTTGTGCGTCATGCAGCTCCCCTGCCAGCCAGAACCATTTATAGTGTGCCAGGACAATGTGGAAATTATCTCCTTCCACCCTGCTCCAAATGCTGTAACTTGCTCATTACCATATATCCCACTGCTCAAAACAGATTTAAAGCATAAAGAACACTGCTGCAAACTCCTCTTTGTGCCAGGGCTTTTCCTGGATGTCTTCCCGCCCTCCCTCCTAACAACTCTTAGGACCTGGGTGCCTTCTCCTCCTCTCCTCGGAGCTATCTTTAACTTCATTTCACAAGGCAATTAAACTGCTGCAATGAGGTCATACATCCCTCCCAGCACCTCTTCTGCTACAATTGTAAGCCACTGCTTAAATTCAAAGCAATTTGAATGAAGGGGCTAGAGTTTTGCACAATAAATGCTACATATATATTCTGTGGAAAAGGTGGCCCAGATGAGATACCCTCCAGCAAGCAGCCGTTCTGCAGCAGATGGTACTACTCATGCTGCCTCTCCAACAGCCTGATGTGCTACAGCTGCACAGGACAAAAATCTATCTAATTTGCACTGAGGTCCAGCCAGTTCTACAATGCAAATACCTTCCCAGAAGAGGTATCATTAAATTACAACTAACTTTCTCCATCCTGAAGACTGAGCAGCAAGTCAGACAAGACATTCTTCACAGGAAGAGATTTTCTAAAAACTTAATAGAAACTGTCAGCATCTCTGCTTTCCACATGAAGGACTCTATTTAAAATTCCTTTTTTTATTCCCCCGTAGGCAACCACTGGTTTTATTTTAGCTACAGAAAGCACGTACTTTCATAGGACTATTTTTCATAGCTATTTGCTGTTTCCAAACCACTCCTTTCCTCAGTGAGCTCAGTCCATATCCAAAGTAGGCATGGAGATGTGGGAGATGGCAGCATTTAGCACCCACCCTAGTACCAGCAGCAGATCTCTTCTTCATTCACATTCCCTTAAGGAAATAAAACTACAAAATGTTTCCATATTACTATTCCCTGGCACAACCACAGTGCTCTGGCAACTGAACCAGGGCTTCTAACACTCTTCTGCTTGCTCTGTCCTGAACAGATTTGGTATTCATTTCCATGGCCTTTCTATACCAGGAGTAGTAAGGAGAATGGGCTGGAGATGACTCATAATTTTCTCCCTTTTCCCCCCCAGCCAACAGTTCTGCTACATGTCTGGACTTCACAACCTTGGGAATAGAAAGGCTTGGGAACAGAGCAGTGCTCATTTATGAAGGTCTTGAGGGTGGTATTCCTAGACGTTGTTTTTCATAAGCCGAGAAGCAAAACCAGCTTCTCTGCCCAGAGTCAGGCCCTATACAGATAAAGGGCTTCTCTTATGACAAAAGGTAATTAAATCATAAGCTTTTGTGGTATGCAAACAGAAACACTTGCTACAAGAAAAGGACAGTTGCTGTTCTTAACTTAATTTGTCATCAGTCGTGGGGTTGCATCACAGTGTAGCAGGGACTACTTGCTCTTTAAATTGAAGCCTTTCAAAGTCCATCCTACTGAGACAGTAAGTTGACAACAGTTCTAAACACACCCACGCTTAGGTTTTGTGTATTTTCCAAGTGCTGTTGAAGGATTAATATGGCTGCTCACTCATGAACCTGAACTAGATTTCTTCTACTTCAATACCTGATTGAATTAACTCCCAAATGACTTAGGATTGTAATATACAAAGGCTGCAAAAAAGTTACCACATTGTAAAATTTTATTTCTTCTTGTTGCAAATAAGAAATTTGGGGTTTTTTTATTTTTTTTGATTTTCATATTTGTTCTAAACTATAGCACACAACAATGTCGTCAGGAACCAGGCTTGACAGTAACTTCGACTTTTCCAGTTCACATGTATAGACTTTTGAAACAGAATTAGGGAGGGTGGTGTGAATGAAGTATGAATGGAAATGTGCACGCTACTTGAAGCAGCAGCAAAACAGAGCTGAAAACAACAGCACAGAGATAACAAAGAACAAAGCTGACTGAAGGAAAATTTAAAACCTCACATTTTTATCAAGATGAGAAGCCCTGAGCTCTGGTAAGGCCACAGCAAAGACACCTCTGGGACCAGGACCCTGCACCTTGAATACAGCAACAATCCCTATCCCAGCACATCACCTGTACTGCTCTTTATCCTGCACACACAACAGGAAATCAGGAAACCATATTGCAATCTGAAGAAATTCATCATGAGAACATACAGACACAAAAAATTTATGGAGGCTGAAGTAAGAAATACCTGAGGCAAAATAAGCATGCCAGCACAGCTACTGGATGTTAAAGTCATAGAAGACCTATATAAAATCAAATCTATCACCACTTATCACCAGAAGTCCAGAGAAAGCACTGAGGACTTGACAGCCAGGGCCCTTTTGCCTTCAGTGTCACACATAAGCAACTCTTGTCAGACCATATGATCACAAACATGCTGATGCTTTGAATACTTAGGGATGAGACTGAATAATAAAATCAGCTTTTCCGAACACTCTAAGATAAATCCACCTCTCTGTTCCATAAGCACTTTCTCTGAGTGCTGTCAAATCAATTTCCTATGGTGGATTGTGTCAAGTTGCCTCCTCTCTGCTGTGAAGCAGTCCTCTCAGCAGGAAGGTGGATGGATGACACAGTTCTGAGATACAGCATAATGCACATTATACAAATAAATTTCACTTTTGAAAGTTCACAAAGTCAGACACGAGCCAAACCCTTAGTTTGGGCGTGTCAGTTCTTGACATGCCCAAACATCAGTCCCAGCAGACCAGATCACTACCATGAAAAAATACACCCCACAAACTTCCACAAATGCAGAGGTATGAGGGCTTGCCTAACACTCAGGTTAAATCTGAAGAGGAAGAAAACTATATTGTAAATTTTGGTGGTTTTCCTCCTTAGGGAAAAAAAATGGTTCTATGTGAATTTGAAGTAAACAGCAAATTGAATTACTGTGATGGTTTATCATGAATTCATACTGGTTCACTTGTTACCTGATCCTGACCCCACCTCATTTAAAAGTAAAACACCAGGAGCCTGAAAATGTAATTCTACTTGTCTCCTAGCTATTCTACTGCTTTTTCCAGTGTTACTACTTAGCTGATTTAACTGAGACTTAGACCAAAGAACAATCTCAAATTACCTTCAGTTTTACATTCACTTAAAAGAGATGAGTGCAGATTTGAAACAGATGACCTGAGATTTTTTTTTTTCAGCCTCTTCAATACTTCTTTAGAGACTTGGCACTGTGACACTTTTGGCTGAAGGAAGGAATGGTACTGAACAGATGGATTGGTAAAGTGTCTGAGCAGACTAAATCAGAAAAACAGAAAATCAAGAAAGAAATCCATCTCAGCTGGAAATAGTAAGTAGTTTTATTCTTCATGAATCTTTATTTGTAGCTAAAGGTGTGTGTCACTTCTTGTCCTCCCCAAAAGATAGAGTGGTCTTTGTTAAACCCTTCAAGCTTACTTTTAAAATTTTAATTAAATGGCTTTATGCTAATGCAAAAAAGAACTGGTGTTATAAAAAAATAAAAATAAGCATGTAAAATGCATTACACTGTTTGATAAGTCATCCTACATAACCTAAAACCATTTGAACCTAGTTTCAAATTGGTGTTTCCTGGTTACTTTGTGACTACAATCTTTAAAAGTTACTGATTATTACTGTCTGGTTCAGATTGTCAGCAATACTACTTTGCCAAGAAAAATACCGTAAGACCACAGCTGGGAGGTTTGCCTTGGTGTTGGTATGCACCTGCGCACCCTAAAAGTTAGATTTTTAATGCTCTAAATTTTTCAAAAGCCATCAAAAAGAAATAAGTACAGCAGCACTTGAACAGTGGTCAACAATTGCACAGGGCTGTTACAGGGAAGTCCTCTGCAGATCTTTTACTATGAAAGATACTGTGTTACATATATTACTATTCATAATTGCTGTGATTAGTGGAATCAACTATTCCAAGAAGCCTGGATTCCTAAATCCAGGCAAGAGATGTTTCTCTGGACACATTCTCAGATTTCTGTACGAAAATAAGAGCTGCCCTTGGAAAAAATAAAGGACAAATTAGATTTACATTGATTGTGTGTGGCATTCTGCTTATACGAGATGCATTTTCTTGAGAATGAACCTTCATATAATTCACTGCCCAGACAGTAACTTTTCCCACTTTTTCCACTTTCCAAAAAGAGCGAAGTGTCTGGATTACAGAAAAAAAAAAAAAATCCTTGGCTGATAATTCTACACACAGAAGTTTCCTAGTAATTTTTAATTGTATTTATTTAACTGAATCTAAAATTATTTAAATATACTACTTTAATAAAGTCTAATTTATTGAGGTATTTACTTAAACATATGAGAATTCCAGTTTGAGTCAGGAAGACTACTCCTTTGCTTTAACTTAAGTGCCTGTTTTGATGCCTCAGTGAATCAGGCCTGAGTGATTTATGGCAAATGCAGTGCCTTTTTGAAAAAGGTATTCTATCTTTTGCCAGAATCTAAAGATTGCTAAGTAGTCTTAAGAGGTTGAACCAAGATGACTGCAATTCCTTATATATTTGATTATATTGGTATGTGATTATAGGTATTTTTCTCAAAATAAAAGAGGCAGCTGGATAGCCAAATTAGTAGAAAGCCTGGGGCAGCACATCTGCTCTTTCCCTCTGCTACTTAAGGCATAATGAACAGATGGAAATCTGAATTCCACCACTGACAGCCTTCATCTTGACTGTTAAAAGGCAAAGAAGTAATGAGCTTTTCAGAAATGTCAGAAAGAGGTTGTAACAGGAATACTTAAAGCATTTCTGATAGATGAATACACTCCAAATATTTGTACTGTTTGATCATTTATGAAACACACCTCTTCCTTTCCAAGCTCTTGATGGTGGTTTTAAGGCATTAAAATATCTTATATACCTGCAACACAAATTACACTTGAGAGAAAAGAAGCATATTGGAGGCTAGACTGAAGAAATGGAGAATGTAGAGTTTTAAGAAAAACGGTGCTACCTGTTTTCAAACTATTATTTAAACAGCATACTGTTTGACTGGAGGCACTGTGACTATTACAATGATATTGCAGAATGACAGAATGCCTGAGGTTGGCAGGAGATCATCTTGCCACCCGCCAACTCAAGTAGGGTCAGCAAAATCAGGCTGGGCATGATCCAGACAGCTTTTGGACTGTCTGCAGGGACAGAGACTCCACAACTTCTCTGGGAAACCTGTGCCAATGCTCTGTCACCCTTGACAGTAAGTGGGGTTTTTTCAACACTAAAATTTCTCTTACATTTAAGCAAAATGTTGGTGTCTTATTTTCTCTTGTCCTGTCACTAGGCACCACTTACAAACAGCTTGGATAAGTCTACTTTAAACCCTGTCTTCCAATATTTGTACACACCTATGAGCTGGTGCTTCACAGGAATAGGCAGCCCCAGCTCCCAGTCTCTCCTCACAAATGTAAACTTATAAACCAAGGATCAAAAGTGAAGGATCCTACTCTGGATTAAAAAAAAAAATTAATTAAAAAGCCATAAGCCATAGCTAATGGACATTTTCTATTGCTCAGCAACTATCACAGCCAAATAGGTTAACATAAATAAGGGATGAACAGATAAGGGATTATCAAGTATGGATAGAGCAATCTCACCTTTATATTTTCTACAGTATAAATAGCACTATAATGACTATTTCTGATGTCTATATTTAAAGATTTAAATATCAAACCAAATGATTCTAAATAAATACCTCATTTTATGTAGAAGGCCAAACTAGTTTACAAAAAATATTTTTGTCCTTATAAACTTGTAATACACTGAACATGACTAAAAAATTGCTTAAATAACATGGAACTCCAAACATTTAATTAAGTTGACATGCTCATCACTCTGTGGGATGACTAAAAGGGCTTACAAAAGGTAGGTTTTGAATGGCTATCTGAAAGAAATGAAGAAAAGTTGCACTGCAGATGTGACAGGGGAGATATTCTACATTAATGGAGAAAAAAACCCAAATCCTCCAAAGCAAAACATGAAAAAATAAAAGGTAGCCAAGCAGCATAACTAAAGCAGAGATGAAGTAGAGGTAGCAATAAAGCTGTGCAGAACCATGAAAGAACTATTTGTGGTATAGGAAAGCCAATAAAGACATTTTCTTCAGAGGAAGTATGAACACAGCGCATCAGAGGATGAAGAGTTTGGCAGCAATATTTGGACCACCTAGAAGGAAACCCAGTTTTTATCACAAAGGCCAGAAAGTACTGTAATCCACAAGGGAGAATATCCAAGACTATAAATGTTTTGGAATCTATTCCAATAAAACATAAACACAGAGAAGAACTATGCCCAGGGAAGGACATCAGAGTCATCCTACACACCATGGTGAGATGGAGAGCACTGTTACTTCCTTGGAGTAGATGGGTTGGTTCTGTTTGAGTAGCGTTGCTGGTGCCATTTAATTTTCCAGCTCAGTGCTACTCAGCAGAAATTAAATATCTATAAAAACAGGGAACATTTCCAGTGCACATCACACGTAAGATACCCCAAACCAGATAACATTATAAAAATGAATGTAAGCATGTGTTCAACCAAACTCTTTAGGTCCTGGGAATGGTGACCAGCCATTCCTCAGACAGCATTCTTCCTTCTTTCTGCCCCTCCCTGAGCAGATATACAAAACAGTGAAAACCTGGACTATAGATTGCATACCTTACATGATTATAGGAGTATTAGACACTCTCTAAAGATAAAAGCACCAGGCACTTTTGGGCCACAAGATTACTATCCTGTATTAAAAAGCTTTTCCAATCAGTCTGCAAGTGAAACTGCAACTCAAGTCAATAAATACATATTTTATCTGCAGCAGTTGACATCAGCAAGCTAAAGGACATCATTATCTTTCAGAAGAAAACAAAATTTAATAGAAGATCAGAAGGGCTTAACAGGCTTTACAAAGCTGCTTTTAAGCTCACTTCTCCTAGACTTGGCCTAAAACTGGAGCACTTCCACTCAGTTATAGCACATTTTTCATCTTCCACATGGTTTTCTGACCAGTTGCATCACTATTACAAAACCAAGTTGTGACTGCTTGTTGCTCTGATTTCACATGTGATGATTGATTTAAGTTATTCTGGACCAGGAAAGGAATGGTTGACACATTAAAAAAAAAAAAGCCCCAAAATATTCTTAGGTCAATAACCACATAAAATCAGTTCAGAACTAATCAGAAATTTTTAAACAAAAATTTGTCCTTAAGAAATTTGGTATTATGTAAAGGTAAGAAAGAAAAAAAACCTGAGAGAATACTTTTCTCAAGAACTCAAGTAATTAGTGTTTTGAAAATATTAACCAGAATTTAAGGGAAAATGACATTTTATTACTACCAGCTAAACACGTTTTTCTGCCCTACTGATATGGTGTGCCTAAGTCATAATGTTCAAAGCTCCACACAAAGAGTAAAGCTTCAAAGATTAACCAAAATTCCTTTAATGGCTCTTCAATACTCCAAAAATTGCCAGCACTATTAGTGATCATTATTTAAACGAAGTCAAGACTTCAGGTATTAACTTCAAAATCACTCCTAATTGGATTTTTACCGGGGAAAAATTAGAGGAATGTTTATGAACTTTGCCACAAGTGGAATACTCAAGCTCAATAAAATGGTATATTTATAAGGGTAATGTTTTTTCCAGAAGTCATCATAAAGAAGTAACAGCCACTCTTGCCTTCATTGCAGAAACGGAAGCATTCTGGAACCCCGAGAGAAAGGGAAAGTATGAACATTGTATTTTACATTGAAAAACTGGCAACACTTCCAGCTCACCTACACTGGACATGTTATTACCGCCTGTGCGAGGGGCTACAGTTACTCTTTACCATCGTGAATTTAGCTTTCTTAAAAACTGCCTTTGAAGTGAGTTCAAACTTTTCAGTCCAAACTATCTCACTGGTAAATTTATATTCAAATATTTATTAAAAATGACTGGAAAAAAGGTTAATTAGAGACTAAATTAAGGTCCCAGAAGTGTTCTAACTCTCTTTTAACATTTTAAACAGGTGGTTAGAAGTTCTAAATGGCTCCTCCTCATTGTCTCCGCAAATATTCAAGATCCTGGGGATTATATCAGTGATCTCAAAAGGGCACTGTATAAAATTATAGCTCTCATAATCAGGGACTAAGTGAGAAAAGGAAGTGGCTGCATGCTCCTCAGAACTGTTTATAATCCTCTGCTAAGCCAAATACTACCTATCCTTTTCACACTATTATTTACACTTTCCCCAGGGAACATCAGATGTGCACCAAATAGTCTCCTCATGTCTGTCACAGAGTGAAGGAAGAAATTCATGTTTAAGGTATTATTTTGCATTACAGGGGCAGCACACTGAGATGCACTTTTTCTCTGATTTTATTTCAGGATGTTTGGAACGTAACACTACATCTAAACCAGAATCCTTGGATAAGGCTGTGGCATATTGACTTTGCAGAATATACATGCATTTCAAATTAGTTGGCTCAGATACCACCTACAGTGGACTGCAAAAGTAGGATGTACCAAATAGTTCAAAGGAATATTTTTTTATTTTTTTCTAAATTTTATTGCTAACCATATCATTTGCTTTTTGCATATAACTCACTTATACCTCGGATTTTGCAATATTAATTCAACAAAAAATCTTTGTATGTATTTTAGTGGACTTGTTAAATTGCTTTTCTGGAGATGAACTATTGGAATTCTTATTGGATTCAAGCACCATTGAAGATACACTGAAACCAGACCCAGGTCACACCTTTTTAGAAGGATTGGAGGGAAGCACGAAGGAAAGTTTTATACTCATTCCAGATTACCTTTTTGGTGTTTTTGTTAACAAAAAAACTTCCTGGTTATTTACTGGTAAATTACTGGAAAATTCTATGACTTCCATGATCCCAAGACATCAATACATATAAGTATTCCAATAAATTCAGAGAAATGATAGGTATGTTCAGGTTATCTTGCAAAAAAAAATAAAAAATCTATCTTGGTTTCTTCAGTAAGTCCCTTGTCTATGATGTATTGATGAGAGATCCATCTCCCTTTCAAGATTAGTTAATATTCCTTTTCATTAGCCAATAATCTGACTTTCAGTCTTTGTTAGCTAGTGAATATCGAAATGTTCACATCCATAGTTAGAATTACTTGGGTCTACTCGAGTACTCATTATTTGAGTATATTATATTGGAGAACAGCACCCACTGAGAGGAGTTTAAGAGTACCAGTTAATGCAACTTTACTGTTTTCTAGGATTACTCATTCACAAAACTACAGAGTTGGATTCTCCAGCTTCTTCCTAAGACTACCCTACATCCCCAAAACCCAGAACCTTAAATCACAGAAGAAATCAAACAACTTTGCTTGCAGAGATGAATCATCCTGTCACTTCAAGCCAGCCAGAAACTTAACTTCTGAGTAAGGAAAGGGTATTTAATATGTTTTGCAGAAAAAATATGTGCATATGGGGAAAAAAGGCAAAGTACTCTACTCCTGTGCAATATCTACACTATGCAGTGACGCGCATAACAAAGAAAATCAGGGTTTTTTTTTCCTTTCTGTAGTGCTTTCTTGAGAATAAACAAGCTCAGCTTGCACTCCCTTAGCATGGCAATTATTATTGCATATCATAAAGCAGAGATTTTGATTTGTCTAATTCCTATGACTGTGAATTTTCTGAAGGAGGTCTGATAATGTATTTATAGTAATAGATTGCATAGTCTAAAAAGTGTAGAAGGCTAATTATGCTTATTCTGTGTTAATAATATCACCTATTTCTTTCAACCACCTCTCTGAAAGCTATTTTGCCTGTCAGGTGATGCCAAGCACAGAACACCCACAAAAGCCCTGTGTGACCCAACACTCAAAATACTACTTTTTTTTGCAGAAATGTGGGGAGGATGCAAAAGGAAGATACTACAATCATTTTTCTTCCAGTCATTCAGAAGCAAATACACATATGCACAATCACCATTCTGGGCAGAAATGCTTGCATGGGGAGAAGTTTTATGAAGAAATGTGAGTTAATAGATGGAATGATGTTTCCAGCTTGTACAGTATCAGACAAATATCTAAATGTGCATGTTCACATTCACTGTGGCATCCAAGGTGGCTCCAAAAATCCATCCCTCACTTGCTAGTTGTAGTTCAGTGGATGCATACAATCTATAACATACTGAATATAATCAGAATTATGCTGTCAAATGATGTTCCTCTAATGTAAACTGTCATGTACTATCCAAGAATCTCATCTGGGTCCCCTTAATGTAAAAGCTCTTGCTGGTAATTTTTCTTGTTACACGAGATAGCTTAGAGCATGGCATCTGTATTTCCCCCTGGTCCTCAGTCTCCAAATTCCACCTTTGCAGGACAAAGACAGTCTTAGATCTTGGTTTGAATAATGTTTTTATTTGCTGGTAGGCTTTAGTAGCTAAAAATATAAATAGGGTCAGAATGATTCTATCATAAGATGTGTTCATACTGGCAGGATCATCTATGTATTAAAATAAAATTTAAAAAAAATAGGAAGTAAATAGCAAATGTCTATACTCACTGCCAATAGACAAAAAAAGAAAACTGTTTCCTAACTCTGTATCATATTGAATCATGTGCTCAAGCAATGCAAAAGGTAATGCAAAAACCACTGCTTCCATTTCAAGAAGCTATGAAAAGCTGACAAAAAATAGAGTTACACTTTGAAACTGCTTATTTACTTAACTGTACAATCCATTGCAACATTCCATGTAACAGATTAAAAGGGTAAGCTACTACAGCAGCAAAGACTGGAAATATCTGAATGTTCTCTATCCTACAATTAGAGTGCCTTGTATTTTCATAATTAATTTTTGTGAGCTGAAATAATCACCAAAAATTAAAATGTATGTGATTAACATTAATGAAAATGATGAATTGTAAAATCT
>WEIU01011681.1:253864-305256 GCA_013389925.1 Aegithalos caudatus | reverse complement strand
TGTGAAAAGCCAGCTCCATAATATGCATTTATAATATCTTACTCCCAAAGAGCACAGGAGGCATTACTTTCAGAGTAAATTCAAAGCAATGGACAGTTGCCAGAAGTGCAGGTTAAGAAAAGCCAAGGGTGTGTTATAAATAAAGTCCCATATATCCAATTCAATTAAAAAAAGAAAAAAAAAAAAAAAAAAAAAAAAAAAAAAAAATTAAACAAAATTTTAATTAAANTATTTCTGATTCTACATCACTGTACTTCGTGGTGCATGCTTCACTTGTTGCTAGGGGGTCTTCTGTCTTCTTTTGGTGGTCTTTTGGATGAAGGCTCACAGGCTTCCTCGCGTGTCCTCCCAATAACATCTTTTGATTACACATGCATATAAAGCTTATATTATATCATCAGGTACCATATTTAAACATTAAGGCCATAAATTTCATACAACTTACAGTTTTCTTGGAGTTCCCCCAAATCCTCCTATCTTCCACAATAAATCACATATACTCCAAACTTTTTTGGAGTTTCCCCAAATCTCCAGTCTCCCAGACAATTTTAGCTACTCTTATCTTAGTTTTTTCCTGTTTTCTATTTTCACTAAACATCTGCAGGGGAAGGGGGGAGGGCCCCCCATCTCCCCCCTTTCCCCTTCTCTCCTCCTAAACTTCACACTTTTAACTATTAACTACTATTTTATTACATTTGGTTACTGTTTTAATATTATCAGCACAAATCACACCTATTTATCACAGGTGAAAATTTAATTTCTGGGGGGCAGAGCCCCTCAACAGCACTCACTGACACCCTCCTCAGGCTACACAGGTGCCCAGTGGTCCCTTTAATGTGTGCTCACTCCAGCCTACAGCATGGTGCTGCAGGTCCCGGCAGCAGCCCTCCACCAAGTGCCACTGGCAGATTTGATGCACCCTGGAGCACTGACAGGCCAGGAGAGCTTTTTCTTTAATAAAGCCTTTATTCGTGACCAGCTTGGGGGGGCCCAGAGGGTCATCATGCACACGCCGCCCCTGCTCCCAAGGACGACTTAGAGCTCTTCCCACTGGGGTGTGCTGTAGGCAGAGCCGGGAGCTCCCACCTCACGGGAATCACCCAAAATCGTAGCTCGGTTCGGTGTCTAGGGGTCGTGCCCTCTGGGGCTTCTCCTAAAGGTCATGGCGAGAGATACAACAACTGGTTTAATCATAGGGGAGGGCAGTCTTGTGCATCTCCCATCTGTGTCTCTTTCATAGCTCAGTTCGGAGGCGTTTCCCCACTGCGGGTGGACTCCCTCCTGGTTCTCTTCCCCGTAGGAATCAGGCTTTCCTCATTTGCATAGTCGCCGTGCTCTCGAATTCCAGCAGCCATGTGGGGGGATGCCACGCCAACAGCCAGGGCACACACACACCTCCAGCCGGGCCCAGAGCCACCGCTGTGTCCCCCGGAGTCACCGTGCGGCCACACACACGGGACACAAGGTGTGGCCACCGCCGCAGGACACAATGTGCTGCCTTGGACGCCCCTAGGCGTGGCACACCTGCACCGCCGCTTCTCCAAGATGGAGCGGCACAAGCACGCGTGGAAAACACGAGGCGTGACCGCCGCAACAGGACGTGGGGTGCTGGCCCGGGCGTCGGCAGGTGTGGCACAGCTGCCGTGCTGCTGCATCTTCCCAGGGTGGCCAGCGATCCCCACGACGCCGCGTCTCTCCAGCACGGCCGCCGTCTCCGCGGCACTGCCTTGCTGTGTCTCGGCTCCTGGCATGGGGGGTGGCTGCCGTCTCTGCCGTCCCCGCTGCACGTCGCCGCTTCTGGCGCAGGGCGGGGCTGCCGTCCCGCTCCTGCGGTCCCCGCGGCTCCACGGCACCGTGCCACTGCCTCCGTCACCGGGCAGTCGGCAGGTTTATGTACATCGCGGAGTTCGGCGAGAAACAACAGGTGAAAAAGGTAAACAACTGAGGCGGGGGGTTAACATCATTTTCAGAACTTAAATCAACCAGGGAATAATGCAACTTTACTCATTCATCACACTGACCGCAGCACCTCCTGAGGCTGGAGGGTCCAGAGTCACAGTCCACTGTTGTGGTGAGAGTTTTTGTTGAGTTCTCCTATTCTTGAAACTGTTTTGTAAAACCCCCCCCCCCCCATAGTTTTTTTGTTTTCAGCACCCCTAATGGTTTACTCCAGCTCCCCCCATAGTTGGTTCAGTCCTCCTTCTCTCCTCCACCTACTTGTCACTCTGCCCTTACTCCTGCCTTCTGCTCCTACCCATTAGCTGTCATCCTTCCCCAACCCTGCCCTTAAGCCTAGAAGCGTCTGTACTCCTTGATGTACTATTGGTTGGATTAAAGTTGTACCCTCCCTCGGTTTCCCCTGATTAGTTCAAACTTTGTCACCCCATCTAATACTCCGCCCTGATCACTTTGTTACTGGCTCTTAACACCAAACTCCTGCCTTAGCCCTTTCCCTTAAAAACCACAACACTGCCCCTGTTCGGGGTCCTCGCCCCTGCTCAGAGTTCCAGTTATGTTAAGTGTTGAGTTTTCTCTACACGGATTCCGGGACTTGCAAGCGAGGCCCAGTCCGCTCCTTTCTTTGTACTGATCCTGCGGCGACTGCTCGGGACTCACCATACAGAGGTGTGCCTCACGACAGTCCAGCACCTCTGCGCCGTGTTGATCCAGAGAGCAGGGGTGGCCAGCAGAGCCAGCCTCATGCTGGACAGGCTCTGTGCAGCCTAGCCCCAGTTTCCTGCAGCAGCTTGCCCTGCGGAGCAGTGCAGCCACGTCGCTCCTGAGTGAACTGCCATTGTTACAGTGCCTCCCTATCGCCGGGGCCGGAATCTCCGTGCCAGCTCCAATTGTCCACACGGGCGGTGCTACGTGGGTCACCTCCCGAGCCGTGCTGCGGGCGGGTGTCTGAGCTTTTCAGCTCAGCGCCTCGGATACTTTTCTTCGGTGCCGGCCGAGGACAGGGAACGAGAAAGGGAGATCCGCTGTCTCAGATCCAAAGATTTTTATTATCTGAATTGCCGTGACAGACAAAGAAAGGGCGGGCTATACACCCGATGGATTCAGACGAGCAGTCACTTCCCGCCAACCACGGGGAAGCGAAGAAAGTAAATATGGGCTTTGGAAACGAATGAAACAACCGGGAAAGCAAAACGGAGAGGCAAATGAAATTTGGTTTGAGGGAAGATTGGCTTCGAATTTTCAGGAAAAATGGGCAGTGGTCTGGATAACTGACAGCAGCAGTGTTTGAAACAGAATCCCAGACCGAGACTAAAAAAGGGGCACCGTACCGTTCAGAAACTTTTAAAACTTGAACAAAATGCAGCTTGAACAGACTTCAACACCTCCAAACCTGACCTCCTGAAGAATCTTCTCTGGCGGCTTGTGCTGTAACACCACTTTGTGCAGCTTTTGACAAAGCTGCATATGGACTGATGTTATTTACCACTTGGTCACCTGGCTGGCATTATGCCTCCCACACACTGTTCCACTCCCACCTCCCTGCACTCCACAAGGACATAGCTTCTCTATCCCCCCCAGTGTCATCACGCTGAGCTCTGGCTCAAGGCAGCAGCTAGCACAGCCCTGGAAACATCCACCCAGCACTTTACAGGGATAGCAGCAGCAAAAGACAAGGTCAAACCTTTCTTAGGATGTCCTCCATGCCAAATCAAAGACTATGGCAAGGTTCTCTCAGTCAGACATGGCAGCCTTTCACATCATAATCTCACTGAAACTGAAAGAAGCTGATCAATAGTTAACTCATGAAAGTATGAGTTAACTATTAAGAGCAAATATTAATCACAAGCCTAAGAAGCAAGATGCACCTTAACCCTGTCAAGAGAAACAGAATGCACCTTGTCAAGGTAAAAGGAACAAAACCTACTCTCAGCAAAAAATGCTGAACCAGGCAGCGAAGGACTGCACATGCTTCAGAAAGAAAGGTGAAAAGTGCACTGAGGAAGACTGCTGGCCTTCATCAGAACAACCCCCGAGGAAGACTCAGAGCCTTCCTCTGCACGACCACCAGAGTACACTGCATTTGCACTCATATATGCTAATGATATTAATGATTTCCAAGAAGTAATTTGTATAATCACTCCTATCCCAAGAAATGTAATGAATATGCATGAAATGTAACCATATATTGTACTGTGTAAAACTGCTGGGTATGCATGTTAGGAGGAGCAATCCCCCACGCACCCAGTACTGAATAAAGCAAATTCCCACCTCACTGAGTCAGTCTCTGAGGTGACTCTTAGCTCAGCATTGGAGTGAATCAAAACAGGAGACCTGTCCCATAGAGTTCTCCTGGGCTACACCAATTCTGCAGTCCTGAAGAAATCCAGCTGTTGCTTGAAGGCACGGCCTTACCTGCCCCTGCTTCAGCTGCCCCTGCCTTCCCTCCTGGGCTGCCACAAGCCTCTGCACAGACTCTCTTGGGAGCCAGACCTGAAGAACAATCCCTCAGAAAATTAATTCAGCAAGAGAAAAGCAGAGACCTCCTTTTCAGCTGGCTCAGCTCCCTGATTCTGCTTTTTATGCAGCAGCACGAACCTGTACCTGTGTTATAAGCAACTGTGGAATTACTGGCTTTTGCTGTTACACATTGACTTTTTCAAATTACTATTAATCACAGCAATTTTGATGTAGTACTATTTGTAACCCCTTTTAACTACTTCATATAGTATAATCTGTCAGCTTTTGTATGCATATAAATAGTAGTGTGGTAGATATATATATATATATACTGGTTTAGGTTTTAGCAAAACATGTTAACTTTTCTCAGGATGCTTTCATTTTGTAACTAGCTGACAATTTTGAGAATAACTTAGAAATAGATGAAACTACCTGAATGATTAGATAACGTTGAAGGAACCACACAGGTAACATGGGAAAAGGATGTAGAAAAACTCCTGTTAATGGCTCTGCATTCCCTGTCTGTCATTGTGAGGAAGTGGCATATACATTGTAAGGAAACAACATACACGACTCCTGAAAATAAAATCTACACTATTGACCAATGGGCCAAGGGTCTAACAAAGCTGGAAGAATTCCCAGAACAAGTAAAAGCAGTAGTATACGTTTGAATAAGCATAACATTATGAATATGTATGTGACCACTGTACAAAAAAAAGTATGTAAGAAAATTGCTTTAAACTAATGGTGTGCTTCTGGCATTTAGCCAAGGCACCCCAGAGCTGGATATTTTCCCTTTTATCCCTTATTAAACCTTTAAAAACTTTTAAAGAGTGAGTCGTGTTTCTTACATCTGGGAGAGACCACAACGAACACCTGATCGGGGAGGGCGTGCCCCCTTCTCATAGCTCTGACCTAAGCATAGAGGATGGAGAGGCCAGGTAACCCTTGCCAGAAGTGCAAACTACAGAACCAGCTTTCCATATCTACTGCTTTTTTAGCCTCTGCAGTACATAGTGGCGCAGCTCCCCCCACGCCTAGGAGGCTCGGGAGGCGGCGGCCCGACCACACGAGCGGGGAAGCCGCCAGGCCGAGCCGCCATAACGGGTGTGGCGCCCGCGTGGTCACGTGGAAGGACGCTGCGTTACCACGTGACCCCGACGCTGTGTGTCACGTGACTGGAGCCCACGCAGGAGCGCTCGCGGTCCGGTGCGCGTGCAGCGGCTGACATGGGGCTGGTGTTGCTGCTCCCGCTCCTCCTCCCGCTCCAGCCGCTGCCATCCGCCCGCGCCGCTCCCGGTGGGTGTTTCGGGCCCCATCCTTCTGCCTGTCCCCCCCTCTCCTCGGTTCGGACCCCTTTGCCTGACCTTCTGCCATGGCCAGATCCCCGGTCCTCCCATGGACCTTTTCCAGGCTCCGGGCAGGATCCCGAACCTAGCCTCGCTGGGCCGGAGTCCTCAGCCAGCCTGGGGAGCACCGGGAGGGCGCTCCGAGTTCTCCGGGCCTCCGTTCCCAGGCTGGATTGTGCCGTACGGGGTGACAGCGCCTGTTGGTTTTCCCTGTTCTGATGACGCCTCCTCCAGCTGCCCGGGTCGTGCGGCCCGGCCTGGAGGAGCGGCTCTTCCCGCAGGTGAGGGACCATTTCAGCTTCGAGACGTGCGGCAACGAGACCTTCCCGCAGCGGTACCTGGTGTCGGGTAGGTGCTGTGGCTTCGGGATGGGTTCCTTTTTCCTTAAGCTTTAACGACCTCTGTTCCGATATGTAGAGCAGGAGCTAGAGCACTGGGCAGCCAAGAATCAGTATTAGCAAAGGGCCAACCCTATACGAGCTAAGCATTCCCCAGCATTGTCTATATTCTCCTCTCCTTTTCCTTTTCATGCACTTATTACAAAGGCATGTACTTACACGACAAGGGAGTCTGCCTTTAAATTGAAAGAGAGTAGGCTTAGATTGCATATTAGGAAGGAATTCTTCCCTGTGAGCTTCTGAGTTGCCCACAGAAGCTGTGGCAGCCCCATCCGTGGAAGTGTTCAAGGCTGCATTGCACAGGGCTTGGAGCAACCTGGTCTAGTTAGAGGTGTCTCTGCCTGTGGCGGGGGTTTGACCTTGATGGTCCTTTCCAGCACAAACCAATCTGGAATTCACTCCCTGCCTTCTGTTCTGGCTGTGTGGTACAGAGGGGATTGTGGAGATTGGCCTCTCTGGAGCAAGAGTAGACTAAAAGCAAGAGCTGTGTTAGGCTTGCACTGGAGCTGTCTCTGTGTGTGTGTGTGTCTTCAGTTGATGCTAGCATCTCTTACAAGTGCATATAATTCAGTGCTCTGAATGCATGAGAAAAACAAATAGTGACGGAAATGTTGCACTGTGTACCGGTCATTTTTAGGAGTGAAGGTCCACTTTTGGGTCAGCGATTTGCATTATTTAAAATTGTGCAACGGTAGATAGCTTAATCCATGCCAAACAGTGAGCACTGCCAGCAAGGAGCCAGCTGCCTCTTCCTTTTGTGTCACTGACAGCAAAAGAGAAAAGTCCTTTCTAAATAGCATGTGACTAAAAAAAAGACAGCAATTTCTGTAACCAGTGTCCCATACTTTTCAACCCTGCCTATATAGAGGAATTTTTAAATGTTATGTTTTATCTGTGAGTCCTGGACAGAGCTGAATAATATTTGTGAGGAGCAAAATACTAACATTGTAGTTCTGCTGATTTATAGAGATTTTACTCAAAAATCCTGTAATTCCATTTCTCTCTACTGTTTTTTGTTCAATATGAGACTTTTCAGATTATCAGGCAGAAAATGAAGAGTAATTGCATAACAGGGAATCTGATACTCTTGAGTTTAGCCGGCAAAATTCCCCAGGATTTCAGTCTAAAAATAGATACCTTTCTAAGGAGCCCGTCTGGTTTGGTTTTGACTCCTGTGATGGTTCTTTACTCCAGGAGCCGTGAAGCATATCAGGACAAGAGCCAGAGGAAAGAGAACACTGAGCACTCCAATTACCTACCCAATACCAAAGCAAATGCAGCACTGAGAGTCCATTGGCCTCTTGGTCAATGAAAAAGAGCAGCGTCAAAAATGAGAGCTTTTAAATCCCATTCCAAGCCAAATCTGGCTTTGGCAGTTCTGTGCTGAGAATGCCAGGAGTTAAATTTGGGCTTCTCTCTTCATGTAAACAGCCTCATGTGACAGCAACGTCCATGTGACAACTGCCATGCAGTCTCTTTGGATGATGTGTTGAAACCAACACTTAACTGATGGTCTGAGGTTTGTCATTGAATAAAACTATTTATTATCCCTCTTAATAATTCCTGTGCAATTTATGTCTAAGCTAAAATCAAAAAATCAGCAAGCATTAGAACAACTCTTTGTTAGATAAGCCAGTCTTGGCATCACAGCTCAACTTGCCCTGGCAGACTCAATTTGCCTTCAGTTATAAAGTGATCTGAGGATGAAGCACTTTATCTTCATATATCATCATCATATATTTACACACATACGTAACACACACATGCACATGTGTTACATATGTAACATATATCAGCATTATCCTGGGCTTCTCCCCACAGTGTGGGCAGCAGGTGTGGGGGGGATTCTGTCCCTCTGCTCAGGTGAGAGCCCACAGGTAGAAACTGCCTCCAGGCCCAGGGACCTCAACCCACGATGGGTGTGGGCCTGCTGGAGTGAGTCCAGAGGAATCCCCAGAGATTATCTGAGAGCTGGTATAGCTGAGCATCTCACCCTCTCCCAAGAGCTTATCTGTTGTTTGTTAGGCAGTCAGATAACTCAGACAGGACAAGCTGTGTTTTGGGTGTTTTTGGGCCATGGAGTTAACACGGGTCTGTTGCAGTGTTATGCAGCAGTGATGGTCATGTCTGGGGAGGTACAGCTGCAGGGAGGGGAAACAGATGAGACGAGACAGCCTCCTTTTTGTGCTGGGGAATCCGTTTTATTTCCACCATCCGAGCCAGGGAGAGAGAGCCAGCAGGGACAGGTTCGTGGGTTTTATTGGGTATTGAGGGGAGGAGTCTTAGGGCTTGGGTAAAGGGAGGAGATAATAAGGACAGTAGGATCCGATTTCAGGTCTGTCAAAACGGGAGGACTTCCATGCTGGTCTGGTATTTATTTCCCAACTGCCAGTAGATACCTTACTGTCGAAGTGAGATCTGACAAGATAAGCTGGATTTTGACTGACTGATAGCCATTCATTTTCCAACAATAAAAGCCACCCCAAACTTTCACAAAGCAGAAATCTGCTGCATATTCTGCTTCACAAAGCAGAAATCTGCTAAAGTATATATATTTTTTCTGGAAACGTGTGGAGTTTCTCCCATGAGCAGGGATACCTGCTTCACGGTTACTCCCCAGGGGTTGAGTGAAGGAATTTGTGTATGTTGTCACCATTTTGGTGTTAAATTGCATTTTACTCCTAATCAATACTCTTTCTTTTGCCAGTTTTAATATAGATACCTTGATACAATGCACTGTTTTATGGTTTACTGTTACCAGCTAATAGTTTTTTTAGTTTTAGACTCTATAGTAAGTAATTCTGGTTAAGATCTTTAGTCCGTTATCTCTTGTCTATTTAATAAAGAATTCATTTTTATAAGTAGATCTAATTTGCTGTTATTTGAACTGTGAGCCAGAATGATTCCTTAAATTTGAAGTGTTGCCAAAATTTGAGGTTAAGGCAGGGATTGTCTGAAGCTTTCCCTTGCCTCCTGACAGGGGCTCATGGAGCCCCTTTGCTCTGGAGACAGACTTGGAGCATGGGTTTGTTCAGCCTGGAGAAGAGAAGGCTCTGGGCTACCTTATTGTGGCCTTTCACTACTTAAAGAAGGTTTGTGAAAAAGAGAGGGAGTGGCTTTTTACCAAATCCAGTAATGATAGGACAGGGGCAATGGTTTGAAGTTGACAGACAGTGAATTTGGATTGGACGTAAGGAAGAAATTCTTCCCTGTGGGGGTGGGGAGGCCCTGGCACAGGTTGCCCACAGGAGCTGTGGCTGCCCCATCCGTGGAAGTGTTCAATGCCACATTGCACAGGGCTTGGAGCAACCTGGTCTGGTTAGAGGTGTCTGCCCATGGCAAGGGGGCTTGAACTGATGGTCTTTGAAGGACACCCCCTCCCAACTCAAATCATCCTATGATATGTAATTTACAACTTTATACAATCATAGCAGGAGCATCAGAAAGATGCAGTTAATTTCCTAATATCAGTTTTGTGTGAAAATTGAGCTGTGCAAGTGTTTTGGAGTGAGTTGGGCTAACAAGGGTATATAAATGGGAAGTTGCTCTTTTGGGGGGCAGCTGTCTGCAAAGGACTTGTGGAACTTGAGATTTTAGGTATTTTTCAGGCAGAATTGAAATTTTCAGGCCGTTTACTGATCCCAGGGAAGCTCTTACTTACCCCACCCAAATGAGAGCTTTTTGGAGCCTAGCCTTTCTAACACCTTTGCATCCCAGGTCAGGACTCAGGAATCAGCTCTTAAGAGACTTTTTCCTTGTTAAGCTCCTGCCCAAAGTCACCAAAAATTGACTCATTTCATGGACATATTTTTGCTGTGGGTTTTGGGGGGGAGTCTTTTTAAATTTATTTCTTTCAATTGCCTCAGCAAAGTTCTGGAAGAAAGGATTTGGACCCATCTTTTTCTATACTGGCAATGAAGGTGACATCTGGACTTTTGCTCAGAACTCTGACTTCATATTTGAATTAGCAGAGGAACTGCAAGCACTTGTCATTTTTGCTGAACATGTGAGTAGTTTAGTCATTATGTACCCTTTAGAGTCCTGTTCTCTTCAGTGTTAGCAAATTCAGCTTTCTGCAGGTCTGGAATAGTGGTACCATTTCTTGCCCTGGAACTGAGTCAGACCTGCTATAAGCCTTCTCCTCATGACAGCAGACCTCCTTTACATAGTCATGGCTTTTGAATAATTTTTTACTATGCCTTCCAGCACTCCAGGGTACAAACTGGTGTTTCAGTACAGCCTATGCCACAAATGATTTGCTTTTTAAAGTAGTTTCTACAGGCCTTAAACTCCGTGTTGGAGTAGAGAGATACTTTGTTTGGATATTTAATCTCTCTGCCCTGCAAAATCCCAAGCCAACCTTTCCCACACTAGTCTGTTAAATCTACTGTCTATTATCTTATCCATGAAGAGATCATCCTGTTCCCTTTTGTAGTTGGGGACTTCAGGAGAGATACACATTCTGAGAACCTACTTGGCACCCACTGAGGCAGCTGTAATGTACTGGTCATCCACTCCATGATCTGTCCTGAAGGTGTCTGTGTATCAGGTACAGGAGACAAGGCACTACTCAGTTATGGACAAGTTAGAGGACACCTCAAGTTCTGTTATCTCTTTCTATTAGTGTACACTTAGCCCAGCTCTATTGTAAAAGCAAAGAAGACCCAGACCAGCATTGTCTTTCATTTCAGAGGTACTATGGGAAGTCACTTCCCTTTGGACTTGAATCAACACAGATGAAGAAGACTGCTCTGCTCACTGTGGAACAAGCCCTTGCTGACTATGCAGTGCTCATTACTGAGCTTAAGAAGCAGTTTGGTGCTGCAGACTGCCCTGTCATCGCTTTCGGAGGCAGGTAAGGGTTGTGTGGGCTCCTTCTCTTCTCTGCATCCTTTCCCAGCCATCATTATGCTGCTGTAGGTCTTTTTGCTCTCAAGTTCTCAATGCAGAGCTGTAAGCTGTCCTTTGAGAGCCAGTGTGCCTGTGTGTCAGCTCCCATGGGCTCATCGCGAGGTCCAGGAATTCATCAGGAATTAATCTCCATTTGTGGTTCCTTTGGAGAAGCACCCCTGACTGGATATTTCTAAGTTTCTTGAGTGTCTGAATCATGCAGAACTGCAAAAAAAAAAAAAAAAAAAACCCAAAAAATAGCTTGGAAAGGGTAAAGGGAAAATACCAGGCTTGCCAGTGATGAGCAATGGGATGGTGTGCCAAAATCTGAGGAAACAAGCATTAATGGTGTCCCTCAATCTGCTTCAGGAAGTGTTGGCTACAATGAGCCTCACCTGAAATGTTTCTACACTAATGCATGCAGCATGAGGAACAAACAGGAGGAGGTTGTGCCCAGACAAGAGGAGCTTGGTCCCAAGCCCAGAGAATTGGTATCATTATCAAAAATGAAGTCTGGTAGGCTAAGTCCTGTGACTGGAGTGCTCTGTTGGATGTTTACAGGCTCTTCAGGAGAGATAGGGCAGAAGAGATGAGGAGATAGCATTGCATGTAGTGGAAGGGATAGGATGTCTGGAGCTCACAGTTGGCAATGGCACAGTTGAAAGCCTCTGGGTAAGAATCAGGGGACAAATAAATAAAGCAGATGTCACTGTGGGAGTCTACTTTGGATCTTCCAGACAGGATGATGACACCAATGAATTATTCTTTGAGGAACTAAGGATGCTTTCAAGTCAACTTCTCTTGTCTTAATGAGGGACATCAGATTGCCAGAAATCAACTGGGAGGATCACACAGATGGTAGAGTCTAGGCCAGAAGATTGCCTGAAAAACCCAGATGACAGCTCTACAGCACAGTTCATACAGGACCAGAATCAGAAAGATACCCTTCTTGATATACTGCTTGTCAACAGAGAGGATTTTGTGAGTGAAGTGGGGATTGGTGGCTGTTTTAGCCACTGCAGCCACGAAGCCATTGAGTTTAAAGTCTCTGTTGACAGGAGGAAAAGTGCCAGCAAAACCTCAACTCTGGCCTTGAGGAGAGACTTCATCAGACTTCAGGCTGCTCAGGGAATTATTGAGTAAAGTCCTTTGGGAAAACGTGTTTGTAGGTGATGGGGTCCATCACATGTTGGTTATTTTTTAAATATTATCTGTTAAGGGCACAGGAGTAGCAATTTCCAAATGTTGAAAGGCAGGCAAGGCAGAAAGCCAGCTTGGCTGAACAGGGATCTTCTCTTGGAAATAAGGTCAAAAAGGAGATTGTATGCCCAGTGGAAGCAAAGTCATATACATTAGAAGAATACAAAGATACTGCTTCCCACTATAGGGAGAAAATTCATGTGATTAAAGCTTATTTGGAGTTGAAGCTGCTAAAACTGTGGAGAATGATTTTAAAAGTTGGTGTTTTTTAATGCATTAATTGCAAAAGACAACGCAGAAATAACATTGGAACATCCTGTTCCAGGATGAGGATGGTCACCTCACAAACAGGGACAGAAACGGGAGAGATGTGTATGGCATTCTTTGCCTCTATTTCCACCATGATTGACAGACCAAAGGGGTCCCAGTTCCTTGACATGGAGGACCATGAATGCAAGAATAATCAACTCCCTGTTGACTCTGAACATGTGCGGGATTTCCTGCTCCATCTGGATCCCTACAAATCTATGGGACCTATTGGGATTCATCTAAGAATCCTCAAAGAGCTGCTGATGTCATTGCGAAACCTGTCTTGATGATTTTTGAGCAGTCTTGGGAGTCCAGAGACATCCCAGTTGATTGGAAGCTGGTGAACAATGTTCCAGTTTTCGGGAAGGGCAAGGAGGACCCTACAAACTACAAGCCTGTCAGTTTCACTTCAGTGCTGGTAAAATCTGGGAGGATCATGGCAAATGCTATTCTGGGAGGTATTGAAAAACTGCCTGCAGGGCAATGCAGTCATTGGTCACCACAACCAGCTTCAGGAGGGGAAAGTCCTGCATATTGAACCTGATTTCTTTCTATGATGGGGTAACCCACGTGGCTGATCTAGGAGAACCAGTAAATGTCATTATTTTGGACTACAGCAAACCTTTTGATGCTGTCTCTCCCTTTTCTGGGCAAAATGTCCAGCATATGATGGGTGAGCAACTGGCTCACGGGGTGGCACAAAGAGTTACAGTGTCTGGGGTAACAGCAGGCTGGTGTCCTGTCACTAGTGGGATTCTGCTGGGCTCCATCCTCAGCCCTCTGCTCTTCTACATTTTTATTAATGACCTGGATATAGGACTTGTAGGAGTATTAAGTCAGTTTGCCAACAACACAAAACTGGGAAGAGATGGTGACTCCCTTGAAGACCGGGAGGCCCTGCAGAGAGACCTCAATAAATCAGAGTTGGGAAATCACCAACCCTATGAAGTTTCCCAATGGCAAGTGCTGGGTTCTTCACCTAGGATGGGGCAACACTGCCAGTGTTTATGGAATGGGGAACGAGAGGCTGGAGAGCAGCTGTGGGAAGGGAACTGGGGGTCCAATGGCTTATTGGATTTGAGTCAGTAGTGCCCTGACAGCCAGGAGGGGCAGCCCACATCCTAGGGGGCATCAGGTCCAGCATTGCTGGCTGGGTTAGGGGGGTGATTATCCCACTGTGCTCTGTACTGGAGTGGCCTCACCTTGTTTTGTGAACCACAATGCAAAAAAGACATTAAGCTATTAGTGTCCAAAGGAGGGCCATGAAGATGGGGAAAGGTCTGAAGGGGAGGCCTTATGAGGAGTGACTAAGAAAACTTGGTTTGTTCAGCCTGGAGGAGACTGGGGGAAGACCTCACTGCTCTCTTCAATATCCTGTGGAGGGGTAGCACCCATCTCTCCACTCATGACTAGTGACAGGACTCAAGGAAACAGCATGGATCTATGTCATGGGCAGTTTAAATTGGATATCAAGAAAATGTTTTTCACCCAGAGAGTGGTTAGGCACTGGAACAGGCTCCCCAGGGAAGTGGTCATACACCAAGCCTGTTTGAGTTCAAGAAATGTTCAGACAACACTTCCGGGCACAGGGTGGGATACTTGGAGTATCCTGCACAGGATGAGGGGTTGGACTCAATGATCATGATGGGTCTCTTTCAGCTCAGCATATTCCATGATTCTGAAAATGAGAAATTCCTTCTGCAGATCAGAACATTTTACATTGGAAGTACAGGAAACTAATAATTGGTAAAATATTCTTTCAAGGGGCCACACAGCTTTTTATTAAACACAGTCTCTTTAACAGCATCCAGCCATTTTCATAGTATGCCTTTTCATAATTCTGCTCTGATGCTCTTTGGTTCCTTGCAGCAGTCCTTTCTCAGAGTGCTCACTATGCTGCAGCTGGGTGGATGTGAGGTCCTTGTTTCCTGATGGATCCCTCTCTTGTAGTAGAGGGGTGCTTCCCTCCAAAAGTCTTCCAAGAAGTACAGGGCTTCCAATTCAATTGCAGTGAGCTAAAAAGCATTTGACATGATAGTTATCATTATGCCTTCATCTGGTTGCAGTGTGGTGACTGAACTGTTGATCTCACAGGGGTTTATACTGTGACTATCAGGACAGTAGCTAGAGTAGGAAGGCCCAGAAGCTGTCCTGGGGTAGGAAGATGGGAGAGAGATTCAGCAAAACCTAGCTGGCTGCATGTATTTGTGTCATTGAGGGATCAGTCTGCAGCAGCCCTGAACACACTAAACCCAAGTGAAGAACACTGAAATATGGCAGAGCTGGAAAAGCAGAGCATTTCCCCAGGAGAAAAAACCAGACCATTTCTGGTACTTATAACTGTGCCAAAGTTACCTGAAATTACTTGTAGCAGGTTTCAGGTAATGCTTATCTCCAGGACCAGGACTAGAGAAATGCGGGTTGCTTTTCATGTGGGTCTTGAGGAAATGGTATTTACTGAACCACTTGAGGTGGTGGGGAGGGAGATTGAGTGCTGTTAAGATTGGAGCTAGACCAGGTTTAACCTGTGTCTTGGGGATCTCATTTTCCCCCCACCAATGGCCTCAGAGGAACTCCACAACCATCAGCAAATCAATTACTTCTGTCATCTTGGGTCTACCTAGCAGCCCTTGTTCCATGTGTAGGTTGTGGCCCAGGCACTGAAGCTACCAAGGTAGCTTTGACTTTTCTTGTGGCATTTGTTAACTTTTCCCTTTCCCTGTATTTGTGCTGATCAGCTATGCAGCTGTTATTTGGGGTGCCCAGGAAGGATAGTCTCCACTTTCCAGGAGTCGAGCAGGCTGCCTGTTCTGCCATGTTCAGGAACACCCTTTTTACAGTAGCCTGGCAATATTCTGGCTAGTTCTAACTAGTTTTTGTCATTCTGTGTGCAAAATGTACAGTGTGCGTTCTCTCTTTGAACAGTGAGCACTTCACTCAAACCCTGTTTTGCTCTGCTGTGGAGCTGTCGGGACGTGCTCAGGAAGGTACAAAGTTAAATATTGAGGGAGGATTTACATTTGTCTTCAGAAGCAAACTGAGCTGCCGTGTTCCCACCAGAGCTGGTGTGAGCATTTGAGGAAAGGCCAGTAAGAGCACTGTGTGTTGCTCCTTGGCCATAACTGGATCAACATGAGGATGAGGCACAAATCATCACAGATATCCATGAGCATCATGTGTATCACAGAGCATGCATGACAACAGCAGTTGACAACAGTTGACAACATATACTCATGAGCTTCTTGTTACCTTGGGTTAGGTGAGCCTGTAAATGTTGGACTGAACTGCTGAGTTATGTGGTGTGTTAAAGGAAATAACTCTTCTCTCTCCTTGGTAGCTATGGAGGAATGCTGAGCGCTTACCTGAGGATGAAATACCCAAATGTTGTGGCTGGAGCATTAGCCGCCAGTGCTCCTCTGCTGTCTGTGGCTGGGCTTGGAGACCCAACCCAGTTCTTCAGAGATGTCACAGCAGTAAGTAACATCTCTTTTCAGGAGCAGTATTTTCTTCCTTTACGAATGCTGCTTCTTGTTTCTTTTCCAGGTGTTTAAATAGATTTCTGTCTTCATAGCATCGCTGCTAAGCAAGGAGTGCAATTAAATGACAACCTGCAATGTAAAGCAGTAGCTGCAGGATGGCTCAGCATTGCCTTAGCTGGGGTAGCTCAGGGTTCAAAGGTGCTGCTCTGAACAGCACAACTCCAGTACCTTTAGAACCACTAAGAATTGACTTTCCCATTTCTAGTGGCTTGACCGTATTACAGCCTGAAATTTTTCCCTTGTGCTTGGCTGAAGCCCTTTTGGATAATTTATTTTTCAAATCCTCTCCCAAAATGCTGTATTGGTACCAATGGTTCACAGCATCTACTTAGTCCAAGGTGATTGGATTTCAGTGAAGAACTTGGAAATCTTAATTTCATAACTAAAAATGTGCAAGGTGTCCCGGGATCACTTAAGCTAAAATTAAATGTGGCTTTTTTCAGTTTAAGGCCATGAAAAGTTGATGCTAGAATTGACTTAACATTTATCTTATAAGGAAAGAAATGTACTACTACAATCTTGTGATGATGTTTGTTCTGCCTCTTTTTTGACATTAATTTCTAGATCTGGGTTACACAGATGGCTTTGTATGAACTACTACCTTTGTTGTCCCTTGGTTGGGGCTGATGTCTGTGCCTGGTGAGCACACAGAGCTGAGATCTTTCATGCTTTTTTGCCCAGAATTAGTGCTAGACTATAATTTATTAAGCTGGCAGCTCTCTTTGGGAAGTTTGCAGGTTTTTACAGAAGGTACAACAAAGAAGTTACACAGAACTTACACAGAAGTTCACTGGTCAACTTAACCAGTGCTTTTTCTGCACATGCCTCCAGTCAGTCACTGTACCAGAGTGGTCTGACATTAGTGTGTGAGATGTCTCAGGGGTGATTTTTACCTTGCTGCATAGTCTTAGGTTACCTTTGCCAACCTTAGCATTCTTCTTACCCATCCCTCTAGTTTGGAGGTGATTGATCTTTGTTTACATATTCTTGTCATTCTTGTGTTACTTTGCTGTTACTCTCCACTTCAAAGACCACACCTGTGTATGTAACTTCTGATCTCTTTGTTCTTATTTGTATACATGAACAACTTGTTTCTGTGTGGGGACTTACACAACAGAAAGCTTTACCAGTAAGTATAAAGAAGATATTGTTACATGAAAATGAATGCATTTGAAACTCCTAAGAGCATGGAAGAATAATAGACATCTTGTCTTAGAGTTATACATTTTCAAATAAAAACGTAATACCATTTTGTGTGGAAAAATTCACAATGCCAGGGATTTATGTCCAAAGAGGAGACAGGAGCCCTGTAATTTTATTTGAATAAAGGGAGAGGCCATGGGGCATTTCCCATGGGGTCTTTCAAATGGTTGGGGGACGCCCCCTTTTTATCCTGATTTCCTGGATGCATCACCCTCTTCCTTTCCCCACTGGCTGAGGTACTCGGAAGGTACAGACTTCCCAAATCACCTACTCTATGTCCCCCTCTGATGTACACCCCTCCATTTTTTTTCTTTTATATAGCAAAACACTATTCATAATTCTGTTAAGCCTTTGTTCTTTTTCTCTAAGTTCAGGAATTTAACATGGCCTTGGCTGAGCAACGGTCCATGTCAGTTAGTAACATTTTCTAGAACTGATAGTTCCTTCTGTTGCTTCCCTGTCTGTAAGTCCCTGGTCCTATCTACAAGCAGATGCAGTCTGTGTGTAAAGACACATTCATCTTATTCCTTTCAGTTTAGTCAACTAGCAGGCCCTGTAATGGGAATTATTCCCGGGTTGAAGCTAACTTCCTCTCAGCATCCCTGTCTTGCTTCAGCTGTGAATATGGTGTGAGTCATTACACACCCTCAAACTTAGGGCTTTAACCTTTCCACATAAAAAAAACTTGGCAAATAATTTAAAAATCTGTTTTCTTTGCAGCAGTAAACTGAGCTCTGGGCTGAGCTCTTAAGCAAGCACTATGTGGTTTCAAAGTACTCCCATCTTCAGTGGAGGTTGCTCTGATTTGCAATTTATGTATCTGAAATCTGAATTGCTCTTCTTGCTGAGAACACCTGTGAGAGCTGTTACTTCCAATGAAGACACATGAAATGGCTGCAGTTCTTCCTGCCTCTGCTAAGATGAACTGTGTCTGGTCTGTAGGGGTCTGGGGGTGAGCTTAAAGAGGTCCTCATGCCAGGCAGTGCTTGGCAGCAGCCCAGCAGTGCCTAGGAGAGAGCTCAGCCATCACAGCAGCCAGACCAGACCTGCACCTCTGTCCCAAGCCAAACTATCCCCACACTCCAGTTAGAGCCATTAGTAGGTGAAGGTCCATAAGCACATCCAGAAGGATATTTGGAACTCCTAAAAGGATGCCCCAGGTAAACTGTGGAAAACCCCACAATGATTTCTTTAAACATAATTATCAGACAAAGGTAGAATTAGGAAGACAAGAAAGGTCCCAAATCTCTTTCTTAGCTGAAGGTTGGTCTTTATAAGAAAAATGCCTGGCTAGTGATTTGTGGTTACTTACCTTGCTCTAGCAGGGTAAAAGAGACCTCAGAAGAGTCCTAATAGTTCTTCTTGTTACAAAACACTGGTTGCCTGCAGATCTAAATCTTACAACTTGAGAGAGGAGAAAGAGCTTGAGTTCCTAAGGTCTTCAGTCATAGAAACAACTTGATCCACCATAACGTAACAAAAAACAGCTCTTCAAAACCTAACTTAAAGTGCTTTTCCAGGTGCAGAAATGGTTTTCTCAAGAAAAAGGACATGGTCATTTGGCATGCCACTAGCAGGCTTAGGAAGAAAAGCAGATCTTGGTCTTGTACTCCCAACACATAACTGACTTGTCCCATGGCTCCTTCTCACAAAGTGCAGTTTCAAGGACTCTGCTCTGTGTTTAAAAACAACTAAATCCTTATAACACTTGCAGACTGCCCCCCTCTCTGAGCATGCTTCATATTCTCTTGCTGCTTGGTGTTCATCCTGATGCTCCGTGAAGGGCAGGAGTGTTCTGATGTCTCATCCCAGCCAGACCTGGTGACACAGCTGCTGCTTGGCCTGAGCTGTGCAGAGTGTTGGCTTCTGCAGACATGTTGACTCTCTGAAGGACAAGGCAGAGGCACTGGTGTCACTGCTCCTGGAAATGCCGCTGTAGTGCTGACCAGTGGGCAAATAACCCCTGTCATCTTCTGGTCCTTCTGGCAGTTCTTTCTATTGCAGCCCCTTCAAGTATCTCCTGTGGTAACCTGTCATCTCATGTCTTTTCTGTTCCTTCAGGATTTTCAGAAGTCCAGCCTAGGCTGTGTCACAGCTGTCCGTAAAGCCTTCCAGCAAATCAAGGACCTGTGCCTGAGTGGAGGTAAGAAGGGAGCCCTGCAGATGGCTCCCAAGGGCAGCCAGCATTCCCAGCCACAGGGGAAAGAAGTTGATACAGCTTTACCTCAGCTAATTGTTCAGATAAATCAGTGCAGATGCCCACATAGCTTTCTCTTTTTGTTTGAACAATTTATTTTTTTTCCTTTTAACTCTTTCAGCTAGCAATAAAATTGGTAACCAACACTGAAACAAGTAGCTCTGTGGGGCTTTGCACAGCGTTAATGAAACCATTTTTTCTACACCAAAATGTAAAACCACTTGCATACTGTTTAATGCTAGTAAAGCCACATGTTTCACCAGATACTTGTCCTCAATATCCACACCGTGAAGAGCTGTTCTGGTGGGTATGACAGTTGTTTGGCTCAGCTCACTGGATAGATCTGGGAAATATGTGGAGTGAAGTTTAGGACCTGAAGCAATCATCCCAAGTCCCTTCCATCCCCAGTCTTGGACAGTTAGGACAGGCTGGTAAAGACCTCTGCAATGGCTCCTAAGTAGGCTGGACCAGATGCCATGGTGTGATGCAGCATCTTCTGGAAGCTGTGTGTGGTGTTGGGACAGATGTAGCTTCTGGGTCTGTCTTGAGTCTTGGTCCGTGATGCTGCGTGTCAGGAGCTGTGTGCCTCCCAGCTGCTGCTGCTCCTGGAGGTGCCAGAGGAGCCCAGGGATCAAAACACCCTTTTAGCTTTGGGTCACAGCAGGAAGAATGTTACTGTTGAATAGTCAAGCTCTTCCAGCTCTGCCTAGGGCCATGCTTCCTGCAGCTGGGCGTAAGGTGGTCACATTTAAGGCTTAGGCTCTCAAGTGTGTATCCAGAGTCTGGTCCCAGGCTGTGGGTTTCCAAGCAAAATCAGCTGTGCTCTAGAGGTCAGCTGTAGAGCAGCACGTGAACAGGCGCTTTCCACAAAAAATGTAGAGAATGAAAATGAAGGGGAGCAGCTCTCCACAACAGAAAAGCAAAGGTGTACGGATTCATCTTGAAGAAATGTCTTCAAAGATGAATTTCTTGACTCCAGCTGACATCTGCATCCCACTGATGTTTGAAGGCAAGTCTTGGGAGTCCTTTGTGAGAACTGTTCTCATTTGGCAGTTCTTACTGTAGATGTACTCTCCTCCCAAGAAGCTTTTTTGCAATTTTTTTTTTTTTCGGGGTGGGGGGGAGGGGATGGTTTTTTGGAGTGGAGTTTTTTGTTATCTTTTTAAATTTTGGGGGTGAGGGTTTCCCTGTCAGTTTTTCCAGGTTTTGGATCTCATTGGATCCTATATGCTCTACCCTGTTCTCCTGCATGAGAGCTTGCCTGGGGAGCCTGCCTTGCTGGACACAGCAGCCCTGGGAAGGGGCCTGCAGGAGAGCAGGAGCAGCCATCAGGGCACTGGTGAGGACAGGCTGTGCTAAGCTGCTTTGCTCACTGTTTCAGCTGGGACCAGTTCTGTTCTGGCAGGTGCTGATTCCTCCAGGCCCACCATGGAGGTATCAGTGGCTCCATGAGGGGCAGAGCATGGGCTGTTTCACAAGGTTGTGAAACAGGGAGGCTGTCCCTGAACGTTCCTTCACATGTATAAATGTAGATGCAATGTGTCCTGTCCACTAAAAACCTCATCTTATGTTACAACATCTTCTTACCTCTGAGTGAAACAAGATGCTGAAGCTTGGTGTTAATTTCCTCTGTTTAAGTTTGTGTCTTTTATTTTCCTTTCTTTTGCAGCCTATGATGAGATCAGCAGCAAAATGGCCACATGCAATAGGATCTCTAACAAGGAGGATGTTTACCAGCTGTTTGGGTTTGCTAGAAATGCCTTCACCATGATGGCCATGATGGACTATCCATACAAAACCGACTTCATGGGTGACCTCCCTGCCAATCCAGTGAAGGTGAGGACCTTGGTGTGTGTGGGTGACTGGAGCTTAGGACACTGTCAGGAAGACACCACTGGTGATGGTCACAGGGCAGTAGTGGTGGATGTTGCAGCCCTTCCAGACTTCCCTGCTTTTGAAAGGTACCAGCTTTGATCCCAGATCACCAGAGGCTGTTGCAATTCTTGGTGTCTTCTGGTGTGTTGTCAAGCCCATGGGACTTCATTTGCCTCTGGCTGTGTGGCATTTAGGGTTCTAGTCCTACCTAGAGCACACTGTACAAGAAGTCACAAAAGCTCTGCTGCCCTGGAACTTTGGATATGCTGTCTCTGGCTCCACTGGGCACCCAGTTTCCTTCTAAGGTCTGTGTTATCACCTTTAAAATGGAAATAATTATTCTGCACATTACCCCCACTCCCTGAAAAGGGCATTAAAATACTCTGATTGTAGGAGGAACTATTGTGTATCACCAAGGCCGCTCCACAGCTCCCTAACTTGGTGAAGGAACTGTCTGCTCTTGTCATGTCTCCTTGCTTCGATGTATTTTGTTGCTACGGAGGAGGAAGCTAAAAACTTCAAGATCTGTTGCCTTAGGCCTTTGGAAAGCCCCTAAACCATAAAATACGTAAATGATAATTTTAATGAATCTTCCAGCTTAGCCCTTCCACAAAGTGACCGGTAACTGTTCTGTCTGACATTTGCATGTAATGTGTCTCACCCAGGTTGGCTGTGACCAAATTACTGCCCACAAAGACCCAATTGAAGGCTTGGCTGCTCTTGTTGGTGAGTTAATATTATCAGTTTGATCTTTTATGTTCTGGAAATGCCTATCAGTAGACCTGTCACGTTGCTGTGTCAGGGGAGCTGGTATGACTCTGATCTCCCTCTGGGACATTTTGCCCCTTGTTGATTTTGTTGAGTCGTCTCACAGTGGCCCATAGCTTCATTCTCCCACCTTTCCCAGCCTATTCTAGTCATGTTTCTCAGGCACTGTAACCCCATAGCCTGTTGTCTGTCCATGAGATGTGGACTTATAAAATACTTAGTTCTTTTCTAGAAGTTTACCCATATCCTGGCTCCAGCAGTCATGGGCTTAGTGCACATTCACTGAATGAAGTTTTCTGGTCTCCTTGTTGAGGACAAGTCCTGTGGTCTTAATCCAGGGGCAAGGCAATCTTAAATACATCATGTATACACACATACACATTTATCTCTGTGAGCACTTACTTTGTCAGCCAGAAATTATTTATTTAAAAAATATGGATATTGATATCCAATTATGATGGACAAAAACTCTCTAACAGCTTAAGTTAGAAAGTCTATGTTTATTGCGACACGGGGCAGCATTTGGGATAGCTCCCAAATACACACCACAATTTACAGAAAATCCTAGAGTCTTTTTATTTACAGAAGTATTGAATACTCAAAATAGAAATGCATATTCATAACGCCAGTAACTCCCATTCTCCACTTTGTATGGTAATTAGCTGAAAAGCTATTAAGCATGCATAGTTTGTTCTTTGATATGGGTCGGTGGGTCTATTCTGGGGAGGGGTCACCAAAATGAGGAAGTAAAATGAGTCTTCCTCATTCTGACCCTTTTACCTTTTCCATACATATGTGACAGATGAATCCTTGGAAACTTACAGTTTCCTGTGTTCAATGGGCCCTTCAAACATGGGAAGTCTGCAACTATCTTTTGTCCTTGAGGTCTATTTACAACATTTTTGTTTTTCATTACAAGCGCAGCTTCGCAAACCTAAAGTTGAGAAGCACTGAGTTACTAGATCCAGGATAGCTTATCTAAGATCTGGCTTCTGTTAACTGCAAACAAAGCTCATCTACCTACTTCAGCTAATTCAGCAACTATAATCTTAACTTTCCTAAAATCCTTAATTCTTCAAAATTAATGTCTCAGAAGTGTTTGTAAGGAAATTATTAATAGAGATAGAATTTGAAGAACTTTTGAGGAGTTCCTCGTAAAATCTCTCAAGTTGCTTATTAAAAATGAGTTCTGCCTTAGTCATTATTCAGAAAACCAGGTTTTGAATGACATAAAAAAATTAAGGAATTCTTACAGGTTTAATGCAATTTAGTTCAACTGGGAGCTATTTTTTTTCCAAGTGATGTATGTGCCCCAATTCAGAAATGTACCAATCCTAAATCACTGCTAAAGATGTTGGGCTGGCAGCTAGAAGCGTTGTTAAAACACTAATGTCTTAGCAAACAGTGTCAGATCATGTATTCACATGCTACTTCTTTTGTGAGGAGTGGGAGTCTTATTTCTTTGAGATGAATAAGCCAAGGGTGGATTTCTTCCTCACAGTTGCCTCATGCCTCTTCCTGTCTTCCCAGATGCATTCACTTGGTGGAGTTTAATTGTACAAGAGGCATGATCCATCAGAACTTCAGGCAGGGACTGGCTTTTCTCTGTACTTGCTCCTCTGTATCATAGAGGAAAACACTGTGATTTTTTCTACATGTGCTGCATCAGCCCACCTCCTGCCAGGTAGAGTGTAGTGCCATGGGCTGTGGTGCTGAACTGGCAACAGGTGAATGGGGACAGTGTTGTCTACTGATTGCTTCCAGGGCAATAATACTCCATCTCCTTAATGTGAATCTGTGGAGGCTGTTAAGCCAGATAGTGTTAATGTAAACACACTCCCCTAGAGAGAAGGTAGACAATAATATAAAAATGTTCCCCTGGAGAGAGAGCAGTCAAGCAGGACAGTATATAAATACAACCCCCTACGGGAGACACCCTGGCAGAGAGCTCTCTTTGTTATGGTGAGGAAAAGTGTTCATCAGTTCTACCTCACCGGTTCTTTCCCTACTTCCTCGTTTTTACCCCAGCCAATTGGTCCATTTTCGATCCTTCCCCTGGCTGGTTCATTTCTCAAACCTTCACCTTGACTGGCTCAGATGTTTTACCCTGCCCCCTGCCTTCCCTATATAACCCTCTGCTTTCCCTGGCCCTTTGGCACTTCATCACTGGACTCCTCCGAGGAAGAAGCTGAATAATGTCTCCTGTGGATCTCCATACAAAGGCTCCATCTGTTCCTTCAGTGCCACCCCAGGACCTGATTTCTTTCAAGAGCTTGAAATCACTCAGCAGGCAGCAGAAGTGTCTGTGCCTCTGAGGTGTCCTTCTAAGGATGCTTCTCCAGGAAGGTCGCGGCACTCTGACCCCTGCCTGCTGCGACATGAATCCGTTCCTCCACCTGCAGAGAATCAGACTAGCACTTACCTATCATACCATGTCTCAAGTGGTATTGCTATTTGCTTGGTTCGTGATGAATGAAACTAGTGTCCCAACATCTGAACATCGTACGACTCAGGGTGCCACATTTTTGATCCACATTTAGCAATTAGAGCCTCAAAAGAAACGGAATAAAATACCAGAATGGCACAAGCTTAGAAGTTTTCTTCTTGGGAAATCAGAGGAGTAAGCTGAGCAAGATGCCACAGGGACCTGCTGAACCTGGCATAGCTGAAGCCCTGCCTGCTATCCAGGCTTGTAACCCATTACAAAGGAAAATGGCTAAACAGGACAATATTGCATTGAACTGAGGGCAGTAGCCAAGTTTGTGTCATCTGGAGGAATTTGTCAGCCCCATATAAAAGCTTTGCCATAAAGCTGGATTGTAACCATGCGTGGTTCCAGGCTCTGCGAGTTCTGTCCCATCCTTGCACACGCACTCAGCCTTTGGCTTGGTTTTGGCCATGAAGTTCCTTGTGGGAGGTGGTGGGTGAGACAGCAGAGTTATTGACTGGTTTTGTGCTGTGTTCCTACCTGGCAGGGGTGTTCTACAACTCCTCTGGCTTGGTGCAGTGTTATGACATATACCGGCTGTACCAGTCCTGTGCTGACCCCACTGGCTGTGGCCTCGGCTCGGATGCAGAGGCTTGGGACTACCAGGTAAGGGGTTAGAGCCCCCAGCAGGTTTCAGCTGCTGTCCTGGCTATGCCCCTGCCCCATGACAGCTCTTGTGCTTCTCTTAGGTTTGCACGGAGATCAACTTAACATTTAACAGCAACAATGTGACAGACATGTTCCCAGAGATGCCCTTCACAGAGGCTATGCGTGAGCAGTACTGTTGGAACAAGTGGCATGTGAAGCCACGAGCACACTGGCTGCAGACAAACTTCTGGGGAGAAGGTGAGTTGTGCGATTGCTTGTCCCTTTTTGTTACCCTGTTAGCTGTTTCCCTGTTTCCCTCTCTCCAGCTGAGCCCCACGAGGACAGGCACAGCACACTGATGAGTCCTGGCAGAAAATCACAGCCTTGTGCTGACTCGAGCCAAACAGACCTTTCCCAATCTCTTTGGGACAGAAGAGGAAAACATTAAAACTACCAATAATTTGTTCAATTCTTGGATGTTTTCTGTTCTTGGCCATGTTTGCTGCAGTAGCCAAACACATTTGGATAACTGGGCAGGAAGGACGCCTCTCAATTATGAACTCTTTGAATTTCAGACCTGAAAAGTGCAAGCAACATCATTTTTTCAAATGGAGACTTGGACCCATGGGCTGGAGGTGGGGTAAGCATGTGCACTTCTGTACCCTGAGCATGGAGCAGCCTTTGCAGGTGACATACTGCCCTCCCTTCCTCCCTTTAAGAGCAGCACTGACGATTCAGTTTTAACCTGAGTTTCTGTGAGCAGCTGTTTCAAAGTGAGCCACTGAGGAATCATGGGACACTAATGACAGACAAACTGAGTAGTGTCCATCAGCCAGGAATACTGATGGAAGAAATATGGCTTCACTAGTGCAGACACAGCAGGACATTCCTTACCCCACACTCAGGGTCTGAACCACAACCTGGGTGTGTTCCCTATGTTCACACGTGATCTCAGTGCTGCCAGCCATGTGCTCCTGGCTCTCTCCAGTCCCAGCACATTTGGTGAGACCAGGTGGGTGCTATGAGCAGCGACTCAAACCAGGACATGTTTTAGCTTAGATTTAACAAAACTTCAGAGTGCTGTCAGTGTCCAGTCTAAAATTTAAAAACAAAAATGACCCAGGACTGGATTTTGAGTCAGATGAGCTCCTGATTAAATATAGAAGCCCTGTGTTTTAGACTGGTTTAGAATCCCAGGAGGAACAGGCCACTTAGGGTACATGGGCCCAAAGGAGACCTAACTTCCAACAGCCTGTGCTGGAATCAGCTGGAAGTTCCCACCTTGTGCAAAACATTCCCTTCATTTGGAACAGGTGATCTGGTTCATTCAGACTATTAGCTGTGAATACCAGCCATACCAAGGATGTCTTCCCGTGCTTTCCCTCAGTCTTGCCTAGATCATGTTCCAGTTTTCAGAACTCATGTGCAGTTCTTCCCAGTAACTTGGTGAGAATTGGTCTCTGCTCCTTCTCCTCCAGATAAACAGGAGCCTCAGCCCTTCACTGATTGCACTTACCATTAAAGGAGGTGCCCATCACCTTGATCTCCGGTAAGTACCGAACTCTCCTTTGGCTGGCAAAATCCTGATGCCCTGGGTATTTGATCTCAGCAAGGCACAGCCCAAACAACTGGGAGATATTTTAGAATCACAGAATCACAGAGTTGTTGGGGTTGGAAAAGACGTCTAAGATCAGTAAGTCCAACCAATAACGCAACCATATCACCATGTTCACCACTAAACCATGTCCTCAAGTGCCACGTCCACAAGTTTTTTGAATGCTGCTAGGGATGGTGAATTCAACACTTCCCTGGGCAGTCTGTTCCAATACTTTACAACCCCTTCCATGAAAGGATTTTCCCTATTATCCAGTCTAAAGATCTCCTGGTTCAACTTGAGGCTCTTTCCTCTTGTCCTGTCCCTTGTTACCTGGAGCAGAGCCTGACCCCCATCTGGCTACTATCTCCTCTCAGGGAGTTGTATTTACCAAGATGATCCCCCCTGAGCCTCCTTTTCTCCAGGCTGAGCCCCACCCCCCCATCTCCCTCAGCCACTCCTGGTGCTCCAGACCTTTCCCTGGCTCCATTCCCTTCCCTGGACACGCACCAGCCCTTCAATGTCTTACTTGTCAAGATGGACCTAAAATTGACCTCAGGATTTGAGGTGTGGCCTCACCAGTGCCTAGCACAGGGCAAGTACCTAAAGAGGATGGGTTCCAGGCTGTTGCAGTCCAGTGTGGAAGTGATCTTCTTCCCCAGCACAAGGTTCTTTCAGCCTCCAGGAATGCTGAGCTGTACAGAACTTGGCACTCAGCTCACCTACTGTCATTAGACTGTGTCCTTGCACAAGGGTTGGCCAAAGTGGGAGACAGCCTGCAGCAATCAGTCATGTGAAGGAGTCCAGTGCATCCTGGTATTAGCCATCTGCCTTTGAGCCTGGAGCAAGGGCAAGCTTAGGGCTGCTGCCCAACTGCACAGGAGATCAAACACTGCAACTCGGTTTCCAGGGTATAAATGTGAATGCAAACCAGTCGGGCTCTAAGATCATAGACTCTGCCTGCACGGGAGGCAAAAATCCATTGTCCAGTAACTGACACTGCTCTGTTTCCTTAGGGGGCACAACCCAGCTGACCCCCCATCCGTCACGGAGGTGCACAAGCTTGAAGCTGGGATCATCAGCAGCTGGGTGAAATCTGCAGGCATGGACCAGGTGTGGGAGCAGGGCGCAGGAGCTGCAGCAGGCAGTCAGCCCTGAGCCCTTCTACCCTTGCAGCCCTGCGGTGCAGCTGCTAAGGACATGGCAGCCTGCTGTGCTGGATCTAGGCTGGCTGGGACACTGTTCTGTCCTCTGCCATGATGGTGGCTGCCTTTTCCAAACCGTCCCACCTACACCTCATTGAGCATCAAAAGAAATGCAAAAGGCCGAATCACTGACAGAAGCCAAAACCACATTTTCCGAGCTCTGTGCTTGCCTGCTCGGAATGAGCTGTTACAAAGGACGGCAATATGAAAAGCTTGCCTGGAAGGTACAAGACCCATCACAGCCCTGAACAGGATGGTTGCATGAGGCACCTTAAGGTTGTAACGAAAGTATTTTTAGAGAAAAAGGAAATACTAGAGGGCTAGTGGAAAAGCAGATCATGACTGATACAGGGTCATGGTGAGTTCCACTAGTGACCAGTTATCTAAAACAGACTATCAGTCTTAGCCAGGGCTGTGGGTTGGGGGTGTTTTAGTTTTAACTTGTCCAAGAGATTCCAGTTGCTGAGATGAAGATTTACACAAAGGAATCCTGATGTCTGCACTGTGTCACTTAAGGGCTGTGTATTAGTGACCAGTAGAGTATACTTCCACTGTGACATCTTCAGAGCTTTTGAAAACCAATTACAAGTATATTAAAATGTGTGATATAAAAGTTTATTAAAGGGTGTGATATAATTTTGTGGTTTGGTAGTGTAACCAAAGAAGATAAATGTTCCTTCTCACCTTCTCTCATGAATCTTTGCATATGAACAGTTGCTACCAAACTCTGACTAAGCACCAGTATTTCCTAACTTGCCAAAATACTAATTCCTGTCAATCAATTGGCTGCCTCAGTTGATTTTACTTTACAGTGATTTTATGAGTTAGTGGAGAGGTTTCCAGAGTCCCTAGAGGTTTCCGCTGTTTGTGCAACACAGTCACAGCAGTGCTTGACGTCAGTGACTGCACTGCTGGGTCCTTCCTGTTCACAGTAGGGCTGTTTCCCAGAGCCATTGCTGGTGTTTCACAATACTCAGGTGCTGAGATCTGTGCCATCCACCTCTGCCCTGCTCTTAACAAAAAAACAGAGCTTCTGCTCCCTCCAGCCAGGGATGCTGAGGAGAGCAGGAACAGGTGGATCCACTGATCAGCTATTTCAGATAACGTGTAAATGAAGGACAACTTGGAAGACCCAATTTGTCAAACTCCAGTCCCTACAGAAGTCTAAGACTCCCAGTAGCACTACATCCTCAGCTCAACATGGATCCTCTCTCTTCCTGCTGATGTAAACCTCCATGGGTCCTGCTAAGAGCTCCCACTGTCCTTTTTGCTCCCGCTCGAGTCAGGCTTTGGGTTTGTTGCTGCCATATGAAGCCTTACTGAAGTGGTCAGCTTCTGTTGGACTCAGAGCCCCCAACTTTCCTGAGTTCAGATTTGCTATACCTCAGCCATTATTCAGGATTAACACCACATTAGGGGGAAAAAAGCAGAAAGCAAGGATTGCATCCCGCTTTTATTTCTTCAAACAGCACCCTTCACACCCATAAACAAACACCCAGTGATCACCAGCCCAGCAATGTATGAACGTTGCCAGGCTCATGGGCAAGTGCTTTAGGAATCTGCAAGTTGTCCCACTCGCCAGGCCTGGGTTTGTGCTTTGGAGAGAAAGGTGGCCTGGGGTGTCTGCTGACCTTCCAGAAGGACAAGTTTTTTAATCCCTTTCTACTGGACTATACTGAGCCCTTATTTTCCTCTTAGAGATAGTTATTATTCCAAAGGAATACACATTGCTTGATTGATATGAAAGGCTTTCAGATACTATGGCAAAGAGATAATACACATGGACATCCAGGACAGGTGAGCAGCGCTATAAAATAAATCATGGTGGAAGTCTGAAGCCAGTGCCACCAACATCCATAATGTTTTGAATCCTTGGACAAGTGTGGGAGGTAAGGAAACCCTGTTGTGTGGTCCTGTCTGAGCTGAAGGGAAGAGCCCCAAGGCACCACTCTTGAGCATCATAGGGATACTGCTCCTGGTTGAACTTAAGGGCCACACAAGGAAAATGGTGTGTAGGCAGATCCAGACCAGAGCATGGCTGCAGCCCCTGTGCTTAAGGCCTGCACCAGTGAGGTTGCTGAACAAAGGCTTATTTGTTCTAGCATCATTTACTAACACAGTGAGTGCAGCCAAGGTGGGAACATACAGAACAGGAACTCAGAGTTGGGCTCCAATGGACACAGAGGCTTCCAGCTTTGGACAGCAATCGCCAGCAGTATTTCAGAGACCAAAAAACCCCAAGTCTTTCTGCCCAAGTCCAAAGTCAGAAAAATCTTAACACCTCTTGAAGCAAAAAGCTTCACGGAGCGCCCCCATCATGTCAGTGAACCTGTTAAATATACTGAGTGTGGCACTAGCAATCAGGAGCTGAAGTCCCTTGCAGGGTTGTCTCTAAGAGCACAGCTGAAGCAAATCCTGAATGCTGGAAAAATTCACAAAACTAAATGTGCTATTGCAAAAACCTTTCCTGTATTCATCTGTCATTATAGCCAACATCATAGTGGCATGAAACAGGAAATGAGGTGTATTCTTTGGAGGAGTAAACAGCTGTACCTGAGCTTGGCATGGAATGCTGAAAATCCTGTTACATGAAAGTCCTGCAAAACACAAGGGTCCAGCCAGCCAACACCAGGAACCTTGCAAAACTGCCAGTTTCTAAAACCTGTAGTGAGAATTCAGCTTTCAAAAGTTCAGGGATTGGATGGTAACTGTGCCCCATCCATCTGCTAAATTTTCTTTGAGCAAACAGGTCAGTATTTCCTGAACTGTGGCTCAAAGCCCCAAGTGTGAGACTCCTAAGTCCACAGTCCTGCAGTTCTCTGTGGCTCTGCCCACGTCTGGCTGTTTCCCAGTGAAAGCCCAAGGGTTTCCATTGTGAAGGACAGAATCCCTGGCCCAGTGGTGGCCCTCCCACAACACTTTAGCCAGGAGTGTCCCAGCATGCAGAAACACCAAAGTAGATTATGGACCCAGCAGTTCAAGCTTTGAAACAAGGAACCACAAGGAAACTTTGAGGTTCTGTTGCACTTGGGGAGCACACCATGGAACAGAAATAGGCTGTGGAGCTCAGATTTTGTTAAGGAAGTAAAAATAAAGAAGCAATTAAAATGATCTCTGCAGAACAACAGGAAGAACAGATGAACTTTGATGAGATTATTTAGTTTGTGCTATTTCACAAATGATACAGGGGTCTGAAACAAGCATTTGTTATCAAAGGGAGTGAGAGCTAACAATCTGAACCTCAAGTTTAAAGGCTGAGGACAAAATGTAAGGCCACATTTTCAGGAGACTGCATGTCCCAAGGGGAACGAGGTAGAAATCAGTTGGACCAAGAGGCTCAGCTAAAAGACAAGACGTGTTTGGGAAAGTGACAATTTATTCTTCTCTCTTTCAATTCATTAGGAAATGAATTATTACTCTCTAGCCAATCATAAGGCAAAGAAGTATCACAGACTCCCACAATCGCAATTGTAGAATCAATTAACATTAAGACTTGTGTACCTTCAAAACCAGAAGTCTTTTGGTAAGCATTTGTATGTATTCTATTTTCTGAGAAATCTCTCTTGCCTCAGTCAGGCAACTTTCTCAGTGAAACACCAAACCCTGAAGTTTTACAATCCACAGCACAGTCGTATTTAAAGTTTCAAAATTCACTTTGTTCAAAGGCACAAGGCCAAAGCAACACATGTCAGCAGGACCTGGGCAGTGTCAGTGAATTTATATTTTTCATTTTTTTCTTTAGTCTCCAATTTTAAGCCTTTAGCTTTTAGCCAAAGCTCAGCTCCTCAGCAGCACAAACCTGCTTCATGAACAAAAAAGGTGAAGGTGTTTCCTTCCACATTTCCCCTGCACTATCCTAATTTCTTCTTGTGCCAAAAGAAACAGAAGCCTTGGCAGCAAATCAGTTGTGCAGCCAAAGGCCATAGTGACTGGATTCCACTGCACTTGTGAGAAGCTTGTTCTCAGAGTTACTGCTGCCATGTGAACAGGAGAAACATTCTGCACTGACTAGTCATTTCCTGTCAATCCCAGGACAGGGTCCCTCTGATGACAAAGAAATATGCATTTAAATAATCTGTAAAATTTGTCCATTTCCATTAGTACATGGAATGATAAATATTATATAAAATACTTAAATAGTGGTCCCAAGAGTAACTTGTAACTCCAGCAAACAGAAGGGACCAGCATAAAACAAATAAAGAGGCATCTTACTTTATAAATCTAAGGTTACAATTACTGTAAAATATCTCCCTCAGCCACTGGAAAATGAACCATTAAGAGTCAAAATCAGTCAGCTCCATTAATGGCCAGGGACCCCTGGATTTAATGGGGACTGCAGCTCCTGGCCCTGCCCATTACACCCAGTGCCATGAGGGAAAGAGACTTGCAGTGAGACCAACCTCTTCTGGAAATATGAACTATCACATTTCTGAGATCTATCAATACAGGACTGTCCAAGTCCAAAATCAAAAGGAAAAGCACTCTTAGAGAGTTCATTTCCAAATTCATGGCTTAAAATCTGTAAGTGTGCACATATAAAAATGAAAGATCACAGGGGTGCTGTAAGATTCTTCAAAAACATGGGTCTACTTTGTCTTCAAGTAACTGAAATTAATTTCTCCAATTGTACTGGGGCCTAGAACTGCTGTAATACCTTTTGACTGTTTGCTTTTAACAATACTGTTGAAAATACCCAATGTACTCCTAAGGAAAAAAATACTTAAGATTTCTCCATGGTCCAAGAACTTATGAGTAACAAGAACTTTGCTGTACAGTTGTAAGCGTGTTTCGAGTCAACAAACACTCATGATGTGATATCTGAACAGGAAGGGACGGAAGGAGGCTGATACCTAAATATGCTCACAAGCTTTCCCAGTGCCCAACCTCAGAAAGCAGCTTTCAGTCAGAATACCTGAGTCTAACTGATGCAAATAAGATAGAAAATGCACGTGTAGTTTTACTTGCATTTCACATTATCTCCTGCATTCTTGCAGGGAAGTTAAAAAACTGCAATACCACTACAAAATTATATACCACTTTGAGCCAAACCAGCAGCAAATTCTCTTACACCATTCATTTCAGCCAGAGCTTGAATAGACTCTTCAAAGTGCTCTACAAAACTAAGACACTAAACAAAGATGCTCTGCTGCCTGTTCTTCTAAAGTGATGCAGCTTAGCTTGGGAGTTTGGAATGAGATCAGAGTACCAGCAGCAATACTGACAGCTTCTCCCTGGGACAGCACTACAGCTCTTTGTTTATTCCACTTTCCACCTGAACCACTGTCAAAGTCTGACAAAGGAATGGCTCTGTAATTCAGTATTTCAGTGAATCCAGAATAAACCAGAAATCTGTAGGCTTATTCCTGCTCTCCAGGAGCAATGCTATGCCCTAAGCCAACTCGCTGCATTTCCAGTATTTAATGTGCATTTAGTAACACTGACATAGGTGAGTTCTGGGTCACCAGAGCCCCGAGAACGTCATGGTCCACACTACAATTACCTTCTGAACCTCATCATCAGTACCAGGGAAACCAGCTTCACATGGCACAGCTCTGCCCATCCCAGAACCAGGGATTAGATTTAAGACTGACATGATTTCTTCAAACTGAGATGCTTTTCCCAAGCTTTTGTTTGTTGTTTGAAGTCAAAAAAGGTGCATTATAGTATCTCTCCTCAAACCCTGAAAAGTAAAGTGACTTGAAGATAAAAATGTCACCACTGGAAGATCCACTGATGCAGAGTCTATACTGGCACCCAGATAGGGAGTGGATGAGCCTCCGTGTTAAAGACGTATTTGTCAAGGTTGATTAAGTCTATGTCATCTGAAAACAGCAGAAACATGTATTTGAGTGTTTCCCCAAGGAAGAAGCTCTCCATTTTATCCCGTGGTTCTGGATTACTTGGATTCTGAACGTTGTTAATGGAAGTATAACCACCTGTAGGAACCTGTGCAAAAAGAAAAAAAATGTATCTTTACATAATCTAAAATAATTTTTTACTTCCTAACATCCAGGTGCACTTGGAGGAGATAAGTGCTAAGAAACAGATCATCGTGTTTTCATGCTTTTCATTTCATACTTAGTTTTCATTTATATATAAAGCTTCAGTGAAGAAAAAAACATCTCACTGCATTTTAAAAGAAACCACAATGATAATTGAAGCAAAATATCCATTTGTGCTTAGGATAGAGAGGTATCACAAAGAACATCCCTTTGAAATTTCTGGACAAATATACAGAAAGGAACCGGTGATTTCTACATTAGAGCTGGCCCAAGCCTTCTATCCATTTGTCTTAAGAACAGACCACTGGTATTTGGTGCCACACTTTCACAGCACATCAGTGACATCTCCATGAGCACTTTAGTCGGAATGAGTAGAAAAAACTTTTATTAAACCATTAATGCCACTTTGTGCTAATTTTTGTTTGTTTGTTTGTTTGGCAACTTTAATTGAAGAGTTCTTTCAACCCAGGTATGTCTTTCTCAGCTTCCAAGTCTAAAAACTACAGATACTAACACTTTGGTAGTCTTGCCTACAGCTTCTGCATTTTACTTTTTCATCAATGTAATACAAGTGCATTTCACTTTTTCATCAATGTTCTTTTCACTAGATGGACTAAGCAGGGTATCTCCATCTGTAAGAAAACAATTTTTCTACATAAACTTACAAATCCCCCCACAGTTAGCTGATGAATCTTGAAACAGTGTGTTTTCAAAGTTGGTGTTAGAAAGCAAGTGAGCAAATACAGTCCTGACAGAAGGTCATTATTATCTGGCCTTACCCGGGTGTATCTGTTGAAATTCTGCAAGATTTCCCAGCCCCAGTCTTGGTATTTCTTATCACCAGTGAATCTGTACATATAAAAAAGGCTTTCCACAGTTTCTGGTCGCAATAAGTTGTGCCTGTCTGCAGGCTGCAAGAGAAAAAATGGCAGGAGTATTTCACACAGGGAATTTCCTCAAGGATACACGCAGAGAGAAAAATAATCATTCACATCTCCATCTGCTCCTAAGAGTTTGCTACTCCAAGAGTTTGCCTAAGTCAGCTTCTAAATGTACTGCTGGGTAACTGAAATCAAAGCCTAGGGTATATCTAGAAGGCAAGGCAGCAAAAGAATTAACTGCTCCACAACAAACCCCATCCCTAATAACTGGCCTGGAGTTCAGCAACAGAAGAGAGCTATGGAGAAACCATGGAACTGGAGTTCAGGCCAGCTCTCTGCTCACCTTGACTTCCACATCCTTGTGGCCCTTCTGTGCATGGAGGTTGAAATGTACGATCTCCGGGCTCAGGCCTGTCTCTACTTGAGCATACATCTGGTAGCAGGTTTCTATAAGAATTTCAGCCAATTTCATATGATCAGCAGCCAGTCCATTGTGAGCTCCCAGTGCTAAAGTACCCGGCAAGAAGCAAACCAAGTGATCCTGCAAGGCAAGACAACTGTTATTGAGAGGTTACACATCAAATGGCAATGGGAGGTAGGGGGATCCATGAGTGTACCTTTGTCTTTTTAATTTTTTAATTCTTTTCCAAAATGCATTTCTGGTACCAAGAACTTGAGGGTAACTCGTTAACAATCTGATGTAATGTAATATGAGGCAGGCAGCACTATTACAGAAATCGCTGATTTTGAAAATGTACAAAAATGTGTTTTTATGACAAGTTTCTGAAAAAAAGATCTAAGATCATGTTGAGGGGAAGGAGAGTGTCTTAGTGTCTTTTGGTTTACCAGAAGCATACATTTCATATCAGTTCATGCAGGGTGTCAACAGAACCACTTAAAGGCTGATTGTCCTCATTCTGGGACTAATCTACCACTGATACAAGAAAGTAAGCACTGCAGATTAATGTCACGTATGGGATCTTGAATGACTCTCAACATTCAAAATCAAAGCTGAGGTCACCCAAAAACATAGTAAAACCACTCTCATGCCCCTGTATGGACCTTTAAAAGCTTTGTCCAGTCCTTAAGGAAAGTTGAGGACTGGACAAAGGTCAGCACAGACACAGAAGCCAAACTGCCCCCACTTTTCCAGCTGGCCAGGGTAAGAGACCTGTCCAGCCTTTCACCCAATAATAATGGATTAAAACCAAAATTCTGACTCCCTGAAACAAAAGGACGCTCTGACACATACAGATACCTAAGCAAGATCTATCTGTCTCAATTCAATTCTGTCCTATTTTGGGATGGGGCAGTCCCCTCTATCCAAAACCCAGACTCTGGTCTTACAGCAGGTTTTTGGAGTGCTTTTGGAAAATTCAGATTCACATGCTGAAAATTAGAACTGAGTATCTTAAAAATACTACATCAGGAAAGGCTACACATACATTAATTATACATCACTTGTCTTTCAGACAAGCCATGCACACACACTGCGTGAGATTTTTAACTGAAAGATCTTAAAATGCACAAAATAGGAGCAGAAGGTTAAGATCAATCAGTTTTCCCTACAGCAAACAGCATACTGTTTTACTCAATAATCTTTCAGGTAGGAAAATAAAGATGTCATAAATTGACAGAAACCTCCAAAATTATTAATTTCTTTTTTTAACCCCATAAGAAAATATTAGATGACATGCTGCTTTTGAAGGCAAATCTGAAAACACAAGTACACAAGTGTCTACACATATTTTTGAATTATGGAAAATGAATAGTACGTAAAATAGGTATTATCTCAACAATTGCAGACACTGGAATTTTATGACCAAAACAGAAAAAAAGTTAAAAAGAGAAAGATAATTTAATTCCAACAGTCTTGAAGGAAGAAAATGGGTTTACTAGAGTAACTCATAGAGAAAAAAAGGCCCCCAGTTTGCACATGTGGTTACTATCAACAAGGCAGTTACTCATTACTGCCATCACACTGGACAGATGTGTATGTATATGTCGTCTTGGGTTTCAGGTTTTTGTTGGTTTGGGGTTTCTTTTTGCTTTTGGTTTGGTTTGGTTTTGTTTTTTGAGGAAAAAGCTTTGCATTTGCCTCTGTGTTGAGTTTTATTTCAATTTTGGAATGGTTTTTCTGTTTTCTATTGCAGTTGTATTTCTTACCATCTTTGCACTGAAATGGCCATGAGCAAGCTCTCCTACAAAAGTAAGCTTCTTGGGTTCTGATCTCTGAAGAAGATGCTTCTTCACTCCTTCTATGGCTCTCATATAGTCTTCCAACAGCCTGTGAAAAAAATCATTCCCATTTGACTCACATGCACACAGAAAATACTTGGTCATAGCTGATGTTCAGCACAATCTTTAAGGCGACTGTTACTTCAGTCTAAAGAGTAATATTTAACTACACGTGAAAACTTAAAAAAACCCTAAGTAACCATAAACACAGAATTAATTAATTGTCACTACTATGTAGCAATAATGGGTTTACTTGAAAAGTAAATAATATATTTTTATTATTTATTCAAATATTAAACACCTGCAACTGTTTCTAGGCAATAACCAGATTTTATTTCAAAAATCATTGGAATTAGAGTTATTGAAATCACAGACAATCTAGATTGGGAAGGACCTCTTGCAGGTTTTTCAACCCTCTGCTCTGAGGCTGGTTCAATTACATCAGGTTGTCTGAGTGGTTATCCAAGCAATTTTTTTACTAAAATCTCCAAAGAGAGAGATTGAAAGAGTTTGAGCAATCTTCTCCAATTGACCTTTCTCACTGTGAAACATTGTTTCACAGTATTTAATTTCCTATTTCCTTGTTTTCAGGTATTTTCAATATGGAAAGCAACCTGCTGATTGTGAGGCCCACAAAATGCCATTGTGGTCCCAAAGACACTGGTTCTCCATTTATAGTAAGGTAAGCCTTGGAAAAAGCAGTGATGACAACTTTTTTTTTTGCAGAAAGGCATCTGCTCTGACACACAAAAATGCAAAAGGCACAATTTTGCTCTGTCTGCATTAAATTCCTTCAAATTAACATATAAGCTAATATAATTAGCTTATATGCAGACTTGTCTTGAAGGAAAGCTTTTCCATCATCTTTAACTCCTCTTCTTGCAAACACTCTTCCACTAATGCAGTACAGATAAAAGAAACATATGAGACTTAAGGAGGGACTTTTTACAAGGGCATGTAGTGATAGAGCCAGGGTCTTTAAACTGGAAGTAGGTAGATTGATGCTGGATATTAGGAAGAAATTCTTCGCTGTGAGGGTGAGGAGGCCCTGGCACAGGTTGCCCAGAGAAACTGTGGCTGCCTGGAAGTGTCCCAAGCCAGGTTGGATGGGGCTTGGAGCAACCTGGTCTAGTGGAATTTGTCCCTGCCCATGGCAGGGGTGGGACAGGATGGGCTTTAACATCCATTCCAACCCCAACTGGTCTGGGATTCTGCAATTAAAGAGAAGGTAACACAAACATAAAAATTCTGTCTCCTTTTACTGACAAACCCAGAGCAAACACAGAGATCACTGTTGAAAGGAAATGCCCCCAGTATTTCAGAAGTGTCTAATTATACTCAATATCTATTGAAAAGACTTAATTCTCATCTCCTGTCTGTGACACTCCTCACATTTGATGACCTGAGGAAGAAAAGGTTTTTGTGGAGAGGGAGTTTCAAGACTATAAGGCTAACTCTCCTCCTTTCATCAACTTATCACAGGTCTCTCTTGCTGCTTAGCTTGCTTTTAAAAAACAGTAATAAGTTCAGCTGACTCTTGGGCACATGCATTATTTTTCTTTAAACAGCCAGCTACAACATCTCACCTAATTATCACACCAATATGAGAACCATAAAGAACTTACTCATTTTCTTTCTTTCCACCCTGAATCCACTGCTTGAGAAGATACTCATAGTAGCTGTCAGCTCTGGCTCCCAGAGTGTAGACCCCCAGGTGGGTGAACTGCCCGCTGTTGGTATTTATGAACATAGGCACAAGGCCATCGTTTTTTCCTGAGAGGGTGTGAACGTGCTTCATCACCTGATCTACAGCTTTCTACAAGAAGGAAAATGGCAAACATAAATTAAAAGTATGAGGTACAGAATGGTGTCTAGTCACTATAGGCCAGTAACAAATCTGTACCTTTGCCTCCCCAAATAAGCATCAGGGACATCAAGTTCAGCCAGAGCAATATATTACATTCAAGATTTCAGACTTTTGGACTCTCAAAATATGATGTTCTGAGTATGTTCAAGTACTCTGAAGCAATTATAACTGTTTCCTTTCCTTGAAGGCAAGCCCACTCAAAAGTCAGTACCACAGCATTCAGATTTAGTTGGACTTGCAAACTACAGCAAAAACAACAACTACATGAGTCTATTTAGCAATAGCTAAGGTTCTTTAAATTACTGCATTCTTCAACACTGAGCTGTGGATACAGTTCAAAATAATAACATCAGCAAACAAAAGTGGAAAATATTATTTTCTCTGAAATTCTCTCTATTTCAATTAAATTTTCCCTATATTCTCAGACTCTTATCTAGTGAGTGACATTTTAGTTCCTTGAATGGTAACATTACAGTTTTGTTCTCTGCACATGGAAAATGGTATCAAGAAACCACACTCAGATTTATTTTTTTTTTAGTTAAAAGCTGTTTCTGAGGATGACAAATAATTCCTCATCTCTACTACTGCTTTTGGTATTCAATAAAATAATGGAATATTTTGTTTCTTTTTCTTCCCTTGTCTAGAGTTTCACAACTTATTTATCATAACTTAAAGACTCCTGAGACCGTGAGTACTGATGGAGAGTTCAGTGGTAGAGCTCCAGATATGAATAAAGGGACATCAACTGATTCTTCCACACCTGGAATTTCTCATCTCCAGTCAGACGAGAGAGCTCCCTAAACTCCAACTGAATGCTGGTCACCTCTGCCACAGTGCTGTCAGATGTCCAACGAGGGGGATGTGCAGTGCCCCGACCAATGTTGACATCAGAATATGGGATCTTGGAGGGGGTCTTGAATGCTGGCATAAGCCTGTTTCCAATGTCTTTCTAAAGAAAAACCAGGAGCACAGGTCAAAACAACGAACAAAGCAAAAATACATATATATGCATGCACATCCCATTAGATTTTCTTCACAAAGCAGACAGAAAAAGAGAGAACAGCAGCTTACTTTTAGATGATGCAAGCAATTAAAGAAATTTTAAAAGTCATTAACTTATTCATAGTAATGAGCAGAGCTTCCACCTTGTCCTTACCACTGCAGGCCTCATCTGAGGCTGCAATCCCTATCATGCAGTCACTTGCTGATCTAGCTGATCTGATGAGGTGGCTGATGCTGTTAAAGACACACAGAAAGGACAACAAAAGACAACTAATACCCTTTGCCAATCATTTGTTTCCTCTTTTGTTTCATCAACTTTATGATGGTCAGCCATTCATCAGAAGAGTGGACATACAAGAGGTGACAAACAGAGCAAGGCTTTGAGGTTGTATAGAGGGCAGAGGTGCAGGCTTCAAGGCTTAATGGTAAATGCCCTTCCCACCACAGTTTCATAACTGCTAAAAAGCAGCAACATTTATCTTTCTGAAGAATCTTCCCTCAACTTTGTCCAATGTGGAATACAAAACCCAGTTTCATTTGTAAGGCCAGTCACTCACAGCTTTTTCCAGGAAAAGGCTATCTCCGGAGAGGTGGTAGGTGCTCAGCAAGCCACCCAGGATACGGATAGTGCTCTCAAATAGGTTCACATCCACATTTTTATCAAATACTAAATCATTTGCTACCCATTTTCTTGCTTCTTCAAACTCTGCAAAGCATAAAAGGTAGTTCAGTTACGAACTTCTGGTATGTTCCAACAAGTGAAGACATGAGTACTCCATAAATCGACAGTTATTTGTATTTATCTGTTGACACTCTGAATGCTGAGAGATTTGGACTCTCTGTGCTGACAGGCACAGAACTTCAGGGAAGCACTGCATTTCACTTGAGGCCTTTAAAAACAGGTTTCCAAAAATTAGTGATAGTACTGAGATCATGGAGATGTAGTTTGGCTAGTATTGTGTGATCTCACAGGGTGAAAAACTTAGATTTGGGATTTTAATGTGTGGTGATATATGGAAGCCAAGATGGAGAACTTTGGGTGTGGATTAGTTGTCTTTGCACCTTCTTTTTCACCTCCTTCTTCACAGGTTTGGGTGATTTCTTTGATTTGTTAATGAGGTGCGTATTGCAGACCTTGGGTGATAAGTCATTGGGTCAAAAACATAAATAATATAGATGTCAACTGTTTATTGAATAATTGGGACTTAAATAGCCTTGATTAGACACCATTTTAACTCACTTTCTTGACTTGTTAGAGAGAACTCACATCTCATGAGTTCGTAATAGATAAGGATAATAAATTTCAGAGTGAGACTTCAAAAACGTCTCCTGAGTTTTATTCGCCCTGACCTTGGAGCAGGAAAGAGCCAGGAATTTCCACATTTGTCTACAGAGATGATTTTAGGTGGAAAATTAAAATGAAGAGCACATGCTGGCAGAAGTTTCATTACCCTTGGCTTAATTCTTATTCAGCACACACCACAGATGCATACAGACAGAAATATCCACCAAAAGAGAAAGTCCTTAATAGTTTAAGGAAAGAAGAAATAGAGGAATTTTTAATTAAAATAGTCCAGAAATTAAGATCTTTCAAATCCATCCGTTTGACTTGTCAGATAATTAGTTACACTTCCACAAAGCCTTATAGTTTTAATTAAATCTTTTTCAACCAAAGCTGTTATCTACCAAGGTAACAGGTAATATTTTCAGTTAACAGCTTTAGCCTAGCAATGTCCTCAGGAGCCTGCTTCCTGCAAGACGTTGCAATTTTTTTCTCTAGGAAAAAAAATGGTTGTTTATCACACTACTAATTCAAAAGAAAGATTAAAAGAAAAGTTGTATTAGGTTCATCAACCACCTTAGTAGCAGCATCACTCAAGGACTGCTTTGGCACAGGGTGTCTCTTCCTGGTGCATGAGTCAGCTTAGCCCTCACAATTGGAGGCTGAGCTATTACAGTGATCTCACAGCTTCTGGAAACTCCTGCTTGTGAGAAGCAGCAGAACCACCAGTTTGCCAGAAATTGAACACATTCCTTAGGAGATAAATTCTGAAGCAAATGGATGCCTTTGCACCCTCTGGTCTTGGATGCTGGGCACATTGAGAAGAATTACTAAAAATCTCCAGTCAGTGTTGTCAGTTGTACAACAGCAAAGGCAGAGTTCTCTACTTTTGTACTCATCAGCTGATAAAAAAGACTAGCCTCAAACAGAACTTGCATTTACACAGCATTTGTTATTCCGAAGAAGCCCCAGGAGCTAAGGGAGTCAGCAGAGCTTACATAAAATAGAAAAAAGCCCTCATCAAGAACCCATTTTCACACATCTCTAGTACTAATAATTTATTTTAAAATCTCTACTCAGTTTACAATATTTTAGGAAAAAAAAAGAGCAGCACACTGACAACTTAAACTTCAAGATAGCCTGCTCAGGCCTAGAGCGGCACACACGACATATTATTTTACCCAAACTTCAAATGTAGAAGAGACAGAACCATGAAATACTTTGAGTATTTATTGTACCCTCACTGGCAAGCTCTCTTCTTCCTATCTTGACAGACAAAGCTGCAAGATTAATAAAAGTTGACAAAGGTGGCTATCTACCATGGTTAAATAGATACAGTTCCAGAAATTTTAAAATACCATTAAAAAAACCCTCTGCATCACGAAAAAAATCCCCAACCAACCCGAACAACCAACAATAAAAAAAGGTCTTAAACACTGATTAAGCATTTAAGTTTTTTGCAACAGAATTGCAAAATTTTTTGGCTTAGTTTTCAAAATCTGTTCAAAAGTTTTCTAACATCATCGTTTCCAGAAAAACTCTCAAAAACACAGAGAGCAAAACAATTCCAGAAAGAGGTACTGAGCACTCCCTTTCTCCGCCCATGGATTCCTTACAGAAACAGCCTGCTTAAATCCATATATGAAATATTAATATTAGGTGTGATAGAACACAAGCGAGGAACATACAGGCAAGCTACCCAAGAGTGATGAGCAGAAAGCCTCCAGTAGCAGTATAATGGCACAGAGGTTTTAGTACAGAAATAAGGACCAGGAACTTCCCTCAAATTCTACCAGACATATATACTGTGTATACATACATTTTGTACCTATTTACACTCACAGGAAAACTAAATTTATAGGCCTTGTGTAATAAATATTCCCCTGAAAGAACTCTGAACATGCACTGCCTGAAGAGAAATTAAGGAATTATTTTAGAGGGAAAAAAATGGAAGAGAAAAAAAAAAAATACCTTCTTTTAAGCCTAAAATCCACATGGTGTCCAAGGCATCAATTAAGGTAAGCCCAAGTCCAAACCACTCGCTGTAGGACTTGGACAAAGGCTTCAGCTCATCATGGCCCCAGGCAAATTCCTTGTACCCTTTCCAGGCGTGGCGGAAGGCTTCAATCACCGCCAGCTGCCGCTCATTGATGGGCACTGCACAGGAGAAACAGCACCTTGCTCAGGACTTCTGCGGGGCACTGATGGAATCCTACCACACACCACTTTACTGCAGTCCACCAAAAATAGAATTGCTTCCAAACTAACTGATCGGTGCAATGGAAAAACTACCCCCATGCTATTATTTTCAGAACAGCCTTTCTTCTGCAGAATAACGAGTCAGTGTTTCCACTCAGCAATTCGACCAAGTGGAAACAGAGATTTCTCTCTGGCAACAAAACTGTCACTTTTACAAATAAAACACTAAAATAATCACATGCACATCACTAAAGCTCAAAGAGATGAAAGTCAGGAAATACCAGATTAAGATCCATGATAATTCAGGTGCTGAATACATACACTTAACAATAAAAACATCAGCTAATTCAAGACATAACATTTTTTCTCTCTTACTAACTGCGTTTTGTTAAATTCAATATCACTTCTACAAAATTATTTCTGTTGAACCTTTTATTTAATACCAAAACAGAAAGAAAATTTACATTTTTCATCTTGGCAAAACCATGTCTTTTTCCATAGTTGTACTGATTTTTGCTTGCAATTTGCCATGAAGTGGAGCTTATGTTTCACACTGAACATGAAAAATTTCAAGCCTTTAGCTGAAATTTTGAAAAATTATGAACAAAGACTTCTAGAGTGGGGAACACCAAACAGCATAAGTAACCTCATAAATATTAAGCTTGCAAAAGTGCAAATACATCACACTGAAATATGCCATGTTTATCACACCAGGACTTCCTGGTTTCTTTTCTGAACCCAGAAAAAGGAACAGGTTCTTTGTTCCGCAAGTGCAGCAACTTCACAAACAACTTCTGCAGCTTTTTGGTGAGCCTTAAAAGCACTTCCATTTAGTTCAGGGAGGAAGTCATTTTCCCTGTATTTGCAGAAAAAAAAGGAAAGGCACAGCTAAAAAGGAAGCTGTCTCTTTCATGCCCTCCTCCTTCAGGTTATCCTGTCCTGCCTCCTCCCAGAGGCTATATTTTAAAGATGTGTCTCTAAGATTTATTTTCAAATTCTGAAGACTAACAAGCATGAAAGCTGGCATAGTGAAATAAGAACACTGAAAAACTAGGGTGGTCTAGGTAAGCAATCTCTTCTACACTTTTTGTTTCCTCTAATCTAATAAATACAATAATGTGTATGGGGAGAAATTGCACAACTTAAACCATAAAAGCAAACAAAATAAAAGGTAGTGTTAGCTGTCCCATTTATTTACCTGGTTCTTTCTGGTCTTCAGCTTCCACAGATGAAGGTTTTTCTGGTTCCATTATTTTATTGGATGGAGGTTCAGTGCTTTGGTCAGGTTCTATCACTGCTCCTCTCCAGCTGCAAATACAAGGGACTGTAATTAAGACTTATTTTGGTCACAGAAAATCATCCAAATGAATGGGACTTATGTCTGCATCTCCTTTATCACACAATACTTTGATAAAACAGAAGTTAGATTTTGTATCAAGGATCAAAATAACTACATTGCCCACTTGCTAAGTTTTCTGTTCAAATAAATTTTCTTTGCAGAGAAATTTTATTTGATTAAGAAATGTGTGTTACAAGCTTTTGGAATTTCATTAAAGATCTTGGCAATGGAATTTAATAAAAAACTTCTTCAAATAAATCAAGCACCTGAAAATGCTGTATTACAAGCAATTTGTTATCTACCAGCTCTGAAATGACCACAGTAGCTACTAATGCTAAATAGTACCACATAAATAATGATCACCAAAACTCAGCACTAAGCAGAAAGGACGAGAAGCTCAAAGGCCTAACTTTGCTATCAAGAGATCACAAGCCTTCTCTGCCACACAGATGTGTAAATCAGTTTTTTTAATCAGTTTTTACAGGTTTTAAGGTAAAACAGGTTTTTAAGAAGAATCTCCTGAAGGAGAAGTCTTTCACAAAGGACTTCAAGTCAAGCCAAGTTCATATCAAGATCAAACAATCTCAACCATACCATTTAATATATAGGTATGTTGCCTTTGTGCCCAGTATATACTTCCTAAGAGAATCAGGCTTCCAGGACCTTTAAAGTCTATATTGTTTACAGTCAGTGTATCTTCTGACTTAGATAAACGCCATGCTTAATTTCTTACTTTCATTCTTTAAATTTGTAACTAGTCTTCTCTATGTTTTCATTGCTCTTGTAAGTTCTCTTGTTACCACCCGTTTAACTTTGTAAGTTACAGCACAAGCAAAAGCGAAACAGTAAAATGCTTTCAGACAATACTGACAGCCAAAATACTGAGCCAGACACATTTCTGATGCTGTGATGAGATCATCTGAGCCAGTGCTAAAGAGAACATAAACATATAAAAGCCCCCCAAGCCTTGTTTTCCAAGTCTGAAGAACCTCTGCTGAACTTCAGTAGTCTTGCCTATATCCATGTTACTTTCCTTCACCAAATCAAAACACCTCCATAACCATAGAAGCACAGATCTTCTGTTAAAGATACTACTAAATCTATGCAAGGGATGAGATATCTTGTAAGAAAGAAGTAAGTGCATGGTGTTACACACACACAACTATGTACACATCCATTGGTTCTGCCTGGTCGGCCTGGGCCCCCTGTGTTTAGTGGCACCAACCCACAAGCAGCACTGTTATCACTTCCCAAACCTGCCCTAGGACAAAAACACTTGTAGCAGCACTATTGTATCAATACTGTTACATTAACATTTACTACAACAAGCAGCAGAAACCTCTGGACACGTTAATGTTAAGAATCCTTCTAAACATTAAGAGTGTCTCAGCCAGCCTCCAAGGGCTTCAAACCCTCTGCAGGTGTGTGATGCAAACAGTGAAATCAGAGAAATGAATCATTCATCAAAATGAAATTCATCATTCATCAAAATGAAATCTGTAAGCCTAGTAATATTAGCAGCTATCAGGCCAGACCTGAGAGCAAACCCACGCAAAGAAAAAAAATAACCTCAGACACATACAACAAAAAGCCCTTAAAATTTTCACTCTAACACTCAATGGATCTTGGTGGGGGCAAGGGAGAAGCACTGTACCTTGCCTGAAATGTTTCTACCTGATAATGGATTTCTCTGTTTTCTCTCCTTTATCCTCTTGGACCAGCTCTTCTACAGCCCTCATGGTATCGTGTCGGGTCTTCACCCTCGTGTCTCTCTGTGGTGCCTTGATCTGAAGATTGGAAGGACCACGACGAACATGAGACAGTTTTGGTGGCTTCTGAGAATATAAAGGAAAAAAAATGTGCTCGCTAAGTTGCAGAGATGGTAAAATTTCAAATCATAAATCAGTATCATGCCAGTATTAATCAAAAATTCAGATAAATCTTATTTTGTTTGTTTTGCAGCAGGCGAATTCTGACCTGAATAGAAGATATTCTAAACACCTTATGGTTTTGTTTGCTTTAGACTTTTGGTAAAATCGTCCAGTTCTTAAGTTTACACTGACAAATTACTTCTAAACTACCTCTACCAGGTATTCGTTTAACACAAGGCAGTGACAAAGGATTGTAAAGATATTTGATTCCATTTTACTAGGCACAGTAAATTGACAAGAATTAGCAAAAAGAATGCAAAAAAAGTTTCCACAACGCCAGTGTAAATCCCAAGAATTACTATACCATAATACATGTACATTTTTGCATGATGAAGGAAAGATTTCATACAAAATGTTCCATTCATTAACTGAAAATCCCTGAATTCATGAGATAAATCCATGACAAACAACACAGTAACCAGAATTCCTTTGCTCCACTAATTTACACAGTTGATGTTCCTTTCCCACTGCATTCCCCACAAATGTAACCCTTCAAAACCTCCTATCATCTGCTCTTTCTGATGCTATTTCTCAAGCTTCCAGACAAACCATGACTCCAGGCTCCTCACAAGAGTGGAGACAGATGCACACAGCACGAGTGAAGCCTCAAGTAAGAGGCCACTTTTTAGGGAACTGGCACTCCTGGCACTCCTGGGCAGAGCAGTGAGTAAAAAACAGCATACAGAACATGCAAGTAAAAAAGATGAAGCCAATAAATACTACATCAAAACCCTTCCTGAGAGGACAGCATTCCACCAAGAGCATTTTTATTCCAAGTTCTAACTTCTTTCCTCCACAACAACTTTTGAACCAAGCACTATTTGCCTTCACAAACTTTTTGTGGCATTAGATAAGGAATTTCTTCTCACATTACCTGCAGTGAAAGCTCAGGGTAGTCTCCATGGTTGGCATCTGCTTTCTGGGGTGCTGGTAGAACAGCTGGATTTGCCAGCTTTAATCTAGGAATTTCTTGTTCTGTTCTCTGATCATCCAATGATTTGTTTGTTATACCTAGACACACAAAACTACTCAGCACAAGGAATCAACAGTTAAGGCTGCAGTTAGAAATTTATAACTGTTTGCTGTATTCAAGTAGTAGATGCACCTCCAAAAACTGTTTGCATTCACAAAAAAACACTGATAAACACACACTAATTGTTAGACACAAAGCATCTTTTGGTATTAATCCTCTCCCTAATATAAAAGGAGGCTGCTAAAAGGCACATGGGCATTTTTGAAACTGATACTATTTCAGTTTTTCAATACAATTAATAAGATAATATCAGAGGTAAATGTACATTAGTATTACAGAAATGCTTGGAATTTCTAAACTGGCAGGCAGTCAAAACCAAGAGATGATTACCTTACTCTAGTGATTAGGTTTGAGCTACCCATATCTTCATACAAACGTAATAAAAACCCACACTCAAAACCTTCAAATCCTCATAAACTCTCATAGTTTAGGAATGGTACTCTCCAATTCAGTGAAACCACAAAAATCACACTGCCACTCTCTTTCCCTTGTCTGTTTTCCCCTCCCCCTTCCATCTGGAGTGGATGAGTTGAAAATTGGAGGCACAGAAGGCAAAGATCACAGGTTGATATAAGAACAATTTACTGGACATAGCAAGGAAATAAGAAAACAAACAATAAGGCCAACAGTATTAATAACAAAAGGTCTAGGAAAAAGAAACTATTTACACGAAGGCATGACTACAGACAGCTGCCCCTGCCATGTTTTCTCTACCAGAAGAAATCCCTTCTCCCCCAGCACAGAGAGTCCCTTTCTCCTCTCTCATGCCCAGCAATGACTGAGGTGGTACAGAACAACATCCAGGCCTCAGCCATTCCTCCCCCAGCTATTTCAACAAATCAACAATCCTGGCTGAAACCAGGACATCAACTAAAACAAAACCTTGCTCGAGTCAGGATAAAGAAAGACAAGGCATACAAAAATATTTTTGATTAAGCATTACATCATTCAAATATCACATAAAATCATCTCAGAAATGCACCTTAATGAATACACCCAGTCATTACCAACAGAAATTAAAACTGGTTCTAAGACCCACGACAATCTCCTAACTCTAACACCTCATTCTGGCAATTCCATGCTGTACAGAACACATACTTTTCCACGCTTCCCCCATACTTGTGTACGAAATCACTCCACACACAGCCAAGAAGGCAAACAGGAGGAGAATGACACTCCGCTGGAGTCGGGACAGCTGCTTCCATTTCTTTAGAAGAGAAAAGAAGTGAAAGAAAGAATATTTAGCATGACATAAAGAACCTATGTGATTAAAAATAAACTCTTATTGGTTCATTCAGATTAAAACCCACAAAACTGAGTACGTTTAATTTTACCCTGTTTCCAGCTGCATATATCCATTGCTTATTTTCTTTAATGACAGAGAAAACAGAAATCCAACCAGCTAGCACAAGGCACCAGAAGCTCACAAAAACGTAAGAGCACTTGCTGCAAGAACCTCAGAACCTGCCAATGCCAAGACTCCCAGAAAGCTTCAACTACAGCTGACGTGGATCAAAAACTCCACTGGATGACCTGAGCACCTGCCCAGCTATCAACTGGGTAATCAGCCAAAAGCCTCTTTCCTCCTGGCTGGGGAGGGACTGCAGGGTGCACATGCAAAATTAGACACAGAAGAAAATGGTAGGAAAACTAAAAATGTTACTGCAGCAAAGAAGAAAGGCTCAAAATAAGCTGAGCACCAATCACTGGACAAGTTGTTGGTTCAATCCTCATATGGGCAATTTGCTTAAATAGTGGGTCCTTTCCAACTCAGAATATTCTGTCAATCTGTGAAGGAGAAGTCAGGTATCCTGGCTCTGACAAGCATGGGAACTGTCATACAGAACAAGTTCTGCACAAAATAAATAAATAAATAAATAAATCCACCAACCTGCAGCAATGTGAAAATGAAGTAAAACACCACCATAGCAAACAACAACAAACTCACAATCTTTTCAAGTTTAGTCCTGGGCAAAAATGTATTGTTAACACTAGATTATATGCAACAATCACTGAAAATTTGACAGCAAATCACATTAACCTGAAAAAGGCCAATGTACATTAGCCTCCATGTACAGAAAGAGAAGCTGGAATTAAACATTAAGGACTAAATTGTCACAATTACTTTTCCAACAGTCCTCCTGAAATTCACTAATTCTGGCTTGGGTATACAGAGAGGGAACTTCATTGCCAATGCTACACTTGGGAATGACTTTTCCCACAAACCACACGTAGTTGCCACAGTCCTCATCCTCTTAACAACAGCCAGAGCCCGGGAATATCTCAGTGCAGAACTGTCAATGTGCTCACACTGTGAGTCCCACAGTGCAATCTCCTGCCTTCCACCTGCACTGTTGATTGTGCAGGAATTCTGCACACCTTATTCTGCAGACACTGCAAGATGCTGGTCCCACTGTGTCATCTGCAGTTCTGCCTGCATGGCAAACTGTATGACCCTCTCCCCATTGCAGAAAGATGCTTGAAATCCAGCAGTCCTGTGGTTCATCAGGGTAGGACAGGAAAAGAAGCTTTAAGTGTGGTGTCTTGCAACAGGTAGGAGTAAGGAACAAGAACACATGAGGGTATTCACCACCATCTTACTGTTTTTTTTGCTCACAAAGAATAAAGACAAAATGAAGGGTGATGACTTGGGCCCATATCTCTCTAGCTGGTAATAAAATGAGAACTGTGGGACTGTGTGCTCTTCACAGTGCTCGCTCACAAGCTCTTCATACACTTCATCTGATGACCTGTAAAGCCTCTGACTGTACATCATCTCCTGACTTTAACAAGGGTTAGCCTGTCTTTCTGACACACTCTATCCCACACAAGACTCTCCAGCCCAAGACTGCCATCCCATAAAGAGCTGCCTGCCCATTCTACCCACAAGCAAGCAAAAATACTTCCCAGAGCTCTGCCAGATGACCCCTCTCCTCACACTCAGCTTTCACACCGAAAGCAGAACCGCTCCCTTTACTCTCCTAGGGCAGAAGCCAGGACTCTCCCCTTAAGACAGGGAACAATGTCACAGAGACCAAATCTCACTCCCCTCATTCCAGAGAGCGCAGCGTTGCCTCTAAAATGTTCACTAGCAGCGGGCAGGATTTTACCTTATGCCCAGCTTTGTTCCTGAAAATTAAGATATGACGTGGAGATACCTCAGCCAGCCCGCGCCTTACACACCCCCTGCCCCGCGCTCCGAGAGAAGAGCCCAGCGCGGGGCCGCCCCAGGCCCCACGGACGTGGCCTCTGCCCGACTAGGAACTGTGGGACCACGCCAGGTCCCGCACGACACTCCAGTTGCACCTAAGCCCAGGGACGCTCCTGACCGCCCAACAGCCTTCCCCCATCGCCAGGTGCCCCCCACACCCAGCCCGGGGATGTCCCCGGTATCGCACAGCTCCCCGCGTGTGGCCCTCACCCGCCAGCAGGAGCGCCGCCGCCAGGCCTTGCTGTTGTTGTAGCCACCGACCCCGACCGCCTCCTCCGGGCCGAGAGTGACGGAGATGAAGTCCCGGCGCGGCGGTCCCGCAGCGGCACCAGAGTACATGGCGGCGCCTCAGGGGCCGCCTGCCGCCATCGCCCCGCGGGACGGAACG
>WEIU01011681.1:232728-244176 GCA_013389925.1 Aegithalos caudatus | reverse complement strand
CCCCCTGCCGGGACATCCCCGCCGCTCCAGCTCCCACCGCAGAGCGGAACCCACCCCCGCCCCGGGATTGCTTCACCGTCTCCAGCCTGGGGTTTTTACACAGTGGGACTGGACTGCCTCGAGCTTTTGTGAGAACAAAAACTCTTAAGGTCTCGCCTTGTTTGTTTTTTTTTTCTGTTTCGTATTTTTTCTGTAATAGTTACTGTTTTGTTTGCACTGTTATAATACTAGTAAAGAGATTGTTATCCTTTCCATAATTTTGCCTGAAAGCCCTTAATTGCGAAATTATAATTTGGAAGGAAGGGGGAGGGGTTACATTCTCTATTCCGGGAAAACTCCAGTTTTCCTGGACAGATACCTGTCCTCCCAAACCAAGACAGACAGCTTCTCAGAAGACAAACCGGTTAAAAGCAATCAGCATACTGGGGGGAGCTTTTCTTATCAAGGACTAGGGCCTGGCATTAAAAGAAAACTGTTTGCAGCTATTAGCCTTCAACTCCCCATTTGCCTGAACAGTACTAATGACTCAAGTAACATAAATTTCTCTTCAGGCACCTGCTGCTTTAGGTTAATAAAATCCAGGCTGTTAAGGCTTTTCCCATCTTCCACAGCAGAACGTAAGAAATGCCTCCATTAGCATTAAAGGCACATTTATAAAACACAGCCCAGTCCAACATGGATTCTAGACAGCCCAAGTGCCTTTGTAGAAAGAGCTGGGCATAGAGGTGAAGCAATTCCAGTGTATAGTTTCCTGTGCAGCTATAGTCACTGCTCTAATTGAAGTTTATTTTCCAGAGTACTCTGGGAAGAACAGAGGACAGCCCCGGGCAGGGATTTGAAATGCAACAATGCAGCAAGCAACTCTAAATCTGCTCAGAGCGAGCTGCTGATGGGCAAAGGGTTGAACACCGCACATCACGCACATCACGTAAGCTCCCAGCAGCCAGCAGCTTCCAAGCATCATCAGACCCAAACTCCCCGTGGGAAACCAGCCCAGTGCTAGCACTGCTTCACCTTTGCACCGCAGTCTGCCCCTCTGGAAACACAGAAACCTATGAAGACTGGATCTGCCATTTTCACGAGGATATTGTCCACACAATATACATGGACATACTGGATTCCACGCTGCTTCATATCATCCAAGATCTTATTATCCACCAAAGCACGGTATAAGCCACCATTGCCATCTATAATGCAAGAAAAAAGAGAAAAAGTCTTGGCTCATTAATGACTTTGAGGTGAGTTTCTTTGCAGCTGAGCAAAAGCAGAAAGTACTGAACAAACTTTCTTGAAGAGAAAAGTACGGAATGCTTTCTAGCCCAGAACCAGTGGTACCAGGTTTTATTTCCAGTTCTGCCACACAGTTCAGGGGAGCATGTTCCTCTTTTCACCCCAGTCCTCTCACTTGAAGAGTGGGACCATGGGAACCAGCCTCACTAAGCAGAATTATGAGACTTTATGAATGCTAGTAAGACTCTCAGAGGGAGAATACTAAAGGGTAAATCTATGCAAAGGGTGGGAAAAGTCTCTTACAGTTCTCCTCCAGAACAGGGCAAAAGCATATTTATTCTCTTTCTTGGAGAAAGACTAAAATAAATCTTATTCTTTGTTTATCCTCCTCCCCATAAGTTCTCAGTGCCTTTTTAAAGGCTTGAACTGCAGCTGTACAAAAGACACCTTCACATTTATCACAGATCACCTATTTACAGTTCCTCCTGGGCTGCCCGTCAGCTCCGAAGAACCACTCTACAGCTGCAACGCGGTCCCAACTGGGCTGCCATTATCAAGTCTCTTACCATGTCTAGGTTAAAAGAACATTACAAGGTGAGACATTGCTGTAGTTTTGAAAAGAGTTCATCTTCTTGCTGCTTTTTAACCCATTTCCAGCTATCAGCCTTGAGCTCCTGACCTTCACCACAGGAAGCAGCAGCCCAGATACCTCATAAAGAGCTCTGCTAATGCACCTTTTTCCTACCCTGCAGCCACAGCACTCCTAATCCTGCCAGCACTCCCAGACTTGGTAAAAAACATGCTGTGGCCAAATCTCCAGCAAGAACTAAACAGAGGTATGCTCCTGATTAGCGGCCTGAAACATTAGTAGAACCTTTCCACATTAACTGGAAGCATTAACCCTGACCCCCAAAGCCTGCTCTGTGTGCCTGGGCTGGCTGATGGCCCATAGCAACTATCAACACACACGAAGGTACTGCAGTATGGAAGAGCAAACAGCAGGTACCTGGAGCCATGGCAATTTTCCCTTTCTCCTCCAAGATGGCCTTCCCATCAAAGGTGACAGCAGGCAGCATCCTCTGTTCAAACATGACGACATTGCATCTATCCAAGTTAAAGTAGTTGTGTTGTACAAAAAACTCTTCTGTTGGCCCCAGTGTGAACTCACTTGTCATGATGTACCTAGGCAGGAATGGGGGCTGGGCAATGAGGAAGATCAACACAAGCAAAAGGCAAAACTACAAACTGAACACAAAAGAGAGGAATTCCAGGAGTGTGAAATGAGACATGGCAGCATCTTGTGATGAGCATCTGCACATGAGAGGTCTCCTCCAGAACTCATCCTATGGTAAACGCTGCATGGGGTCCTATGACCATATCAGAGTATGATTCTACCCTGGCCTAGCTTCAGCCAGGAGAGAAGAGCCTTACCCTAAATGTGAACAACATCTGAATATCTGGACGTGCTGGAAAACAAGATAAAGGGCAGAAAACAGCCTCACTCACTCTAGATTGAAACTTCTTGGGGTCTGAGCCCAGACTATCAGACCCCTTTAGTTTCCTCAGGACTCAGCCCGCTGGCAACCTAAATGGACAGAGACAGCTTTGATCCATAGTCCAAAAAGTAACTTTAATAATGCAACAATTACAAACAATAAGGCATCCACTGCATTGGAGTGAACTGGACCAAGGCAGTACAAGGGGCAAAAGGCATGATGCCAAAGGCAGAGTCTAGGGTCAGAACAGGGGTATTTATGCACCTTGCTGTGGGAGGGGAGTTAAGGTGTGGTCTGAGGGTAGGGTCCAATGGGGGACAATGATTAAGAATATTAAAATTCTTGCACCAAAAATCAACCGATGAAAACATGGAAAACTGAGAACTTTCTGGTAACCATTAGTATAGAGAGCATGTTAATAAACCTTTTGCTTATGGCATTGAGAACAGGATTTTCTAAGGCATTTTTCCAGGATTTTCTTTTTTCCCAGGGAAACTGCTCTCTACACTAGACTCAAAATTATATTAACAGGCTATAGAAACCCTCATCAGTTCACTGTGCCAGCACCTCTTCAGTGCAAAGGCAAACAGCAGTATTTCCATATGTTGGCTGCATGGTTTGTTTTGGTGTAAGTTGTTGGCTGCATGGTTTGTTTTGGTGTAAGTTTTTCTATTTCCTCCTTTCAGGTCCACATTGCTTCTGTCTCTTCCTCCACTATCCTCCTTCACTACTGTCTACCTTCAAAGCTACCTTCACCATCTACCTGTCAAACTTCAGGAACTATCAGCATAGGAATACAGGGTCCTCTGTCAGCATGAAGAAACAACACAGGAGAGCCTGGACCTCAATTCCCTATCCCCAGTTTACATTTCTGTAGCACAGCATAGCCTGGGCCCAGGTGTACTAGAACAGCAAACTGCTTCAACTGCCTCCTCATGGCCGGGAGGGGAACTGGAAACAGATGTGGCATCCTGGCTTCCAGCAGCACCTGAGATGATGTATTTGCAATTCAGGTCCTGTATAGAAGGCTTCAGGAAGAAACACAATATGGACTCACCTTCCATGAGGAAACAATGTATGAATCAACTTTGACCTCCAATTTGTAAAACAATGTGGCAACCTGAAGCCCTCAGACTCTTTCACTGTCAAAACCCCACCTCAGACCAGACACTGATTCCATGAGGGTATTTCTACATAGTCCTCATGGTCTAACAAAAAACATTTAGCAGAAAGCCACTTCCAGACACATCTACAGTGCCTTCCTCTCATCCACCACATCCCATAGGGAATTCACATTTTGCACTTTGCCCAGGGCTCATATCTTTTGAAAACCAGGAGCAGCCACCAGAACTGACAACTGTAAACAGTGACAGCAGGAGGTAGCCTGAACACAAAGCAAGAGGCTTTTTGCAGAGATTATGGACAGGGGCAGGAAGAAGGGCTTGGAAGGCAAGCTCTAGGCTGTCCTCCATACAGGACCTGAGAAAGCAGAAATAGATGAAATTTCTTGTAACACATCTGAAACAATCCCTGAAAAGCGCTGTTTACAGCGTTGCCAGTAGCTGCTTGGAAAGCCAGCAGGGTACAGCAGTTAGGGCTGTGGTCAATTGATACAAAGGCAGTACTCAATCCCTCAGGTCTGCAGATACGGATCTGCCACCTCCCATCCCTCTGCACCCTCCACCAGCCACTGCCACCACAAATCCTGCCAACAAAAGGCTTCCCTTGACCTCTCTCTGTACACCACTCAGCTCAGTGCTTCTTGAAGACAGCACAGGCAAGACTGGAATGCAAAGAGCCCTGCACAGCAGGTCTTGCCTTAGGTCACCTACCAGGGAATGGCACATTTGCAGTGGTGTCTCTTGCCAGCAAGCTGCTCCACTTTGCGTATCCTTTCTGCTTGGATCTGATACAAGTTCTTGCCACTGGGCAACCCCACGTTGTACATGCCCTTGGGATAGCTGACTCCCAGGCGGGTTCCTTGTCCTCCAGCCAGGAGCAGCACTGCTACCTTGTTCTGTGAGATCTGGTGTAAACCTGTACAGGAAAAGAAGCCCAAAGGAACGTAAGAACTTCCAAAGCAATCAACACCCCACGTTCTTCTCCTGAAGCTTTCTGCAGAGCTCAGGCAACAGCCAGAAGCTGCACGTTCAATGTTGGCAGCTTGGAGAGAAATATGTCACTGCACACACAGGAGAAAATTCATTTTACCTCCTGTATGCCACAGTTTCCTCACCTAAAGCAACAATTGGTGCAAAAACAACAATAGCCATGAGCTACAGCTTAGGAGATTTAAATTAGGATACAAAATCTTTACTAGGGAGGTAGTGCAGCACTAGAAAAGACATCCAGAGAGGAAGCAACGTCCCTTAAGGTTTTCAAGGCTTACTTTAGTAAAGCTGTAGCTGACATGGCCTCAGGCTGTTTTGAGGGTTGGACTAGAGACCTCCAGAGGTCCTTTATCATTTCTATATCCCAAAGAAGCCAAGTCTCATCATCTTGAGTAAAGCATGAGGATTTCTGGGATCTGCCTTAATCAATTATCTCTACCTGTGCTCCAGCTTCAATACAAGCTGAGCACAGCTGCAGTCAGGACTAGTAACACAGTCAAGCCTGCAGGAGCCACAACTTCCACAATCTAATTGAAACCGGTGTCAGTGCTCCTGACAAACCAGGAAGTCCAGCACCTGGGGAAAAACCAGAGCACATAATAAACACTCAGCTTCCTCTCAGACTTTGATCCCTGTCTTCTCCAAAGTCAGCACCACAATAACGACTGGCAATTGTAAGAAAGATTTTTTTCATTAGGGAACCCTTTCAATTTCTCTGGGAATGTAAGGAACATTGGGCTTGCCCATGTCAGAAGCCACAGCTCTGCTGCAGTAGCTATCAGGACCTTCTGCCACTGCACAGCACTGAACTGCCACTGCTCCTGCAGCCAAGGACAGCCTGCAGAGCACCCCAGCCTTCAGCAAACACCCACGTTAACCACAGCTGAGGCTAAAACATTCCTGATTTGGACTGAAAGATATGGGGACCAAAGAAATTGAATTAGAAAAAAACAGGATTGTATTTATACTAATCTTTAAATAATTGGCTGTTTAAATGAACAATTGAGCAAAAATACCAATTGCTGTTTTAAAACCTGGCTCGATTTTAATTCTGTTCAAAACTGCAGCTTCCAGCAATTTTTTCAGTAAAGACTTAAGCTGCCCATGACATTGCAGTAACACGATTTCCCTTCCCATGCTTACAAGTCTCAGTCTTACCACAGCAGTAACACAAGTCTTTTTCCCTAAACACACCCTTTCCAAAAAGTCTGGTGGTACCCAGGCACACAGGGAGCCTTTTCCACAGCCATGGTTCTGCTGTAGAGCAGCCTCTGGGGTCACAGGGCCACAGGAGTGAGAGCTGGAAGCCACTTCTGGAGATCTTCAATCCTCCAAGTGGGATTAGGAGAGCTCCTTTAGAAAAAACCTGTGAGTGGAAATATTGGAATTTCAAAGTTTCAGGAGGTCCTTGAGGCTAGCAGGGGAAGGTTGAATAGGTTTAAACTGGTAATGTGAAAGACAAGGAGGATCTGGGTGAGCTGCACGGTGGTGCAAATAAGACATCCAGCATTTCACAACCAGGATTTCACAACAAACCACAAGCAATAAATGGCTCCTCTGTGCCTCCACTGAGCTGCCTATGAGACTCAAAGTACAGAACAGAGGGTCTCAGGTATTACTTACACCAGGAGTACTTGCCCCAGTCCCATCACATGGTTCTCCTGCGTGCTCAGCTGCTCACCAGCACAGGGCACTGCAGGAGAAGGGAAAGAGCTGAGTGGAGAGGTACCAGAGCATGGCTCCAAACCTCATGCCCTGGTTTGGGTGGTGGCTGTTTCCCTACTGGGATCCAGCAAAGAACTTATGGAGGGGAAAAAAAAATCCTAAGTAAGTTGCCCTGTGGGACTTCTAAACTGTTCTGCTCCTTCCCTGGAAATGCTCAATGCCAGGTTGGACAGGGCCCTGAGAAATCTCATATAGTGGATGGCATCCACACCCATGGCAGGAAAGTTAGAGCAAGATAATCTCATCTTTAACATCCCTTCCAACCTGTGAAACAGGCAATTAAAACATTTTTTTAAATTATTTTTCTATAAAATAATCTAGAACTGAAACTTGAGCTAAAGTATTTCACAGTAATTTAAACCAAAGCTGCTTGAAGTTTGAGTTCAGCATTTGCTGGTCTCAGCTGCTGCAGCATGAGGGATGCAATTGAGATTCACTCACCAGTGGAACTTGCCCTGCTGCATCTCCCCCCTGTACAGCCAGGTTCACCCCAACACACATACTCAGGTTCTGATGGAACAGACCACATCCCACCACATCCCAACTTAGACATTTCTGCAGAGCAACACATTGTGACCAAGGCCATCATTCACATGACACTCTGGAGTGAACACTGTATTGGGAAAGTCAAGGAGGTCCCTGCTTTTCCCCACAGCATCAAGGAGCTACAGTTCTCAGCCACAACTCGTAGGTACCACAGCTGGCATCACCCCACTGAAATGCAGATGCCCCACAGGAGACAGCAGTTGTCCAAACCTTTCTGCGCAGTGACAAGGGAATGGGATCTGCCAAGGGGGAGTTGGCATCTCACACCCATCTCCTGGAGGGGCCTCTCCCTGCAGGAATTGAAACCACAACCTCAGTGGGATAAACCCAAGCCTAAAGTAGTATCACTGAAAACATCGATGATGTCACGTTTTTTACAATCCAGCAGACAAATAGGACCATATTCCAGGAGGGCTCACCATGGTGCATCCCATGGCTCACCAGACAGGGGAGTGCATCCCATCACTCATGGCATTCTCAGTATTTATGGTACAACCCTACAATTCAGAGAGTTTTTCCAAGTTCTGATCTTAGGTCACCATGAAAACAAATAACCAAAAAAATTTGAGCAAGTAGCTCTGCTCTGACTTCCCAACTGTAAAATTACCAATATTCACAACTAAAGTTGATAAGAACTGACTATTCTGGGTGCAATGGAAAGATCTATCCCCTTTTAAAAAATCCACCTTATTTTCTGCAGCATATGAAATACAAACAGCTCAACTAAAGAGAACATGTGTTGGCTGCTGAGACACCCACCAATGCTGCAATCAGTCCTGCTCTGCATAAAAAGAAAAAAAAAAAAAAGAAAAAAAAAAGATTTTGAAGATTTTGTAGGAGGAAAAGACTGGTCTTGCAAGAACAGACTGAATTCTCATACTGAACAGGCACATGAGTCCCATTACAACAGCAGTCAGCAAGAGAAGAAGACTCCAAACTTTTCATTTCTGCTGAGCAGTCAGATAATCAGAATGGCTCACCAAACTCTCTGATGAAATGGGGTACACTTCAGCCCATGGCCATGAACTCAGATTTCATTAATGAAACACTGACAGAGTGCAAAAATGCTTGTGTGTGTTTGATTTATACCATCATTCCTAGGGCTGTCTGGAAAATGCGATCGTTCAATGTCGGCGTTTAACACCTGAAAGCAAATCTGACCCAGCAGTTTTGTGGTCTGAGATACAATAACAACAGTATTAATTTTTTTAACTCTTAAAAATATCTCTGGTGTTCCCAAGACAAGTTTTCAGTTGTCTGGTTCTTTTATCCATCTTTTTTATCAAAAAAAAGGGAGACAGGGAAGGAGGAGACATCATTTCAGCTGTTCAGTCTTTGAAGGATGCAATGCAGGTGGCAGCTATGGAGAGCTCAGACACTCACAAACAGAGCACAGAGCAGCTCAGCTCAGGGTGATGATGACCCCACAGCCACAGGCTGTACCAGCCATGCAGCCTCAGGGATACCGGGCAGCAGGTTGGGATGGTTCATCTGCTCCCAACCTGCTCAACATACCACAAAGTCCTTTCAGAGCTGCATCCCCTCAGAGACCCACAATCCCATAAAGCATGTGCCCATGACACCAGTTCCACTAAGAAATGCCATGCAGGGATGCTGCCACATCTGCAGAGACAAACAGCAATGCCCAGGTTCAGCGGAACAGTCTTTGCTCCTGACTGCCGTCTGCCAGGAAATGAAATCCCTCTTCAGCCTTAAACTGGATCATAAAAACAAACCAAAGGAAACAGAACATCTGTGTGTACCCCTTCTGATAGAAATTCAGGCTGTCTGCAGGGCTGCAGTGGCCTGGAGCTATTGGATTTTAGGGCCAAATGATTTGGGCACAGTGGCAGGATCTCAAACACATTAGACCTGGGCTGCTGCAGGCAGTGCTGGCAACCAGCAAGGCTAGCTCACACAGGTAGCCTGGGCATTCCTTTCTCTTCCCTTCTGTTCTGTGGCCAGTGGCACAAGGCAGACACACCAGCTCCTCACTCACCCAGTCAGCTGTGGACAAGCGACCCAGTCTGATAAAGGTGCTAGTTCAACTGTGGGGCCCTGACCCAGCCCCATCTGCCTCTACAGCACAAAGGGTCTCTTCCTCCTCACTGTGACACCCTCAAATAGCCCTGCCAAGATCGAGCTGGGGGTGTGGTGGATGAGAAGCTCAACACGCCCTGACCAAGTGCACTGGCACTCAGAAAGCCCCTGTGCCCTGAGCTGATATGACAAGGGGCAGCAGGTGAGGGGGGAATTCTCTGCCCTGCTCAGGTGAGACCCCACCTGCAGCGCTGCCTTCAGTTCTGAGCTTGTCAGCATGAGAAGGACATGGAGTTGCTGGAGCAAGTCCAGAGGAGGCCACAGATATGCTCCAAGGGCTGGAGGCCCTCTGCTCTGGAGCCAGGCTGGGAGAGCTGGGGGTGTTCACCTGGAGAAGGATCCAGGGAGAGCTCAGAGCCCTTTCCAGGGCCTAAAGGGGCTCCAGAAGAGCTGGAGAGGGACTGGGGACAAGGGATGGAGGGACAGGACACGGGGAATGGCTTCCCACTGCCAGAGGGCAGGGATGGATGAGATATTGGGAAGAAATTGTTCCCTGTGATGGTGAGGAGGCTCTGGCACAGGGTGCCCAGAGCAGCTGTGGCTGCCCCCAGATCCCTGGAAGTGTCCAAGGCCAGGCTGGACAGGGCTTGGTGCGACCTGGTCTAGTGGAAGGTGTCCCTGCCCACGGCAAGGGGTGGACTGAGATGGTCTTAGGTTAGGTTAACCATTAACCTAACCTAAGACCTAACCTAAACCATTCTGGGATTCTATGATTCACTGTATCAGCTTATGTTCCCTCCATCACCACTCAGCCCCATGAGTGGACTCTGACACAGCAGAAAAGCTCTTCTGCCCTGTGACCCTGATGCTTCTATTTCTGTTTGGAAAATTTGACTCCCCTGCCAATATAGCCTCACCTCTTTACTGGCAACATTGGGCCAAGTCTATGGAGCCACTTGTCAAAATGTAGGTATTTCTACAGGTGGGTTTTCCTGGCTTTCTTTTTTTAAATTAAAATTATTTTAAGTGCTGTTCCATTTTATAAAGAAAGCTCCAAGACACATATGAACCCTTATAAATAAATAAGAGTGTGCATTTAGAAAAAAGTGCAGGACATCAGTGTAAGATTTACATGTTGTGGGAAGAGCACATCCAGCCACCCTCTCCCCCATTACCCCTAGCTTTCACACACCCACATCTACCAGGCTTCAAAAACCATGGATTATGGACTTTCCTAGGCTTCTTTCATCCACTCTGCTCCCAGATTCCATCAGCCTCCTGCCACACACGACACAGCATGGGTGGGGATCAGCACCTGAGAACAGCCTTTGCACCTGTTGGTGGGCTGGGAGCTCTTCCTCCCATGCAGGCAGCTACCCAGTTCAGCAGCAATGAAACCTCCCTCAGCCCCCACTCCCACCCTCCACGGGAATTCCTGGTCATAGAATGCTTTGGGTTGCAAGGGACCTTAAAGACCATCTCCTTCCACCCCCTGCCAGGAACAACTTCCACTGTCCCAGACTGCTCCAAAACCTGTCCAACCTGGCCCTGAACACTTCCAGGGATGGGGCATTCACAGTTTCTCTGGGCAGCCTGTGCCAAGGCCTCACCACTCTCACAGGGAAAAATTTCTTCCTAACATCTCATCTAACCCTGCCCTCTGTCAGTATAAAAACCATTCCCCTTTGTCTTGTCATTCCATGTGCTTGACCAAAGTCTCTCTCCAGCTCTCTTGGAGCCCCTTTAAATCCTTTAGTATTACATCTTTTTCACGATAGGTACAGTAAATCATTTTGACAGAATATCCCAATACCCTCTAAAAAGTATTTTAAGCGTCCACTTGGTTTTTAAACACTTCCAGGGACGGTGACTCCATAACTGCCCTAGGAAGCCTGTGCCAGTGCCTGACCACCCCTTCAGTGAAGAAATTTTCCTCAATATTCAACCTGAATTTCCTTTGACACAAGTCGAGGCTCTTTCCTTATTATGTGGGAGGAGAGACCGAACTCTACCTGGCTATCACTGCCTGTCACGGAATTGTAGAGATTTTCTGATCCTGCCAGGCGCGGCCGCGGAGCCTCGGCCGCTGCATTTCATACCGCACAGTGAAAACTCGGCGTCTTACCCCAAGTTCCCCGGGCCGAGGACACCGGTTGCCGGAGCTAAAGGCGGGGACGTGATCCCGCTCTCTTCCCTCTTTGCCCGACCCGCCGTCCCTGCAGCTCCCACCCGCCGGCCACCGGCCTCGGCAACACGCGGTGCCGGCGGTGCCACAGTAAGGGCCGCGTCCTGCCCCGGGG
>WEIU01011681.1:203901-224181 GCA_013389925.1 Aegithalos caudatus | reverse complement strand
CGCCCCCCCCCCGCCGGTACCGAGGGTCTTCCCCGGGTTTTCCTGCAGAGCCTGCGGACTCTTTTCGATATCCTGGATGACCGGCGGCGGGGTTACGTACACCTACGGGAGATCGAGTCGCGCTGGCGGGGAGCGGAAGCCCAGGAGCTGCCCGCCGGGGTGATNGGGACTGGACTGGGGGCTTCGGGCTCGCGGGGATGTTGGCAGCGCCGGGGCCGGGGACTGGCTCTCGGAGGTCGGGATGGGATCCCGCGGCTCACCCTGTTCCCTCCTCCGGGCTCAGAGCCAGAGGTTCCCGCAGGGCCGGTGTAAAACTCCCCCAAAGTTACTGTTGGTCATGGTTTGGCTTCGCTGAACTCCCATCCCGGTGCGAATATCCCAGCGCCGCTGCCCGCCCAGGGCTGTGGTCCCCTCGCGATGCGCTGGGCCGTTTATAGCGCTGACAAGCTAAGGGCTTTGCCGTAACGTGTCCGTGGTTGTTCCCTGGCGTAGAGTCTGTCCTGACCTACCCCGGGGGCGGGTGGCACAGCTGGGAGTCTCCGAGGATGGCTGGGCCCTGGGGAGCCCCAAAGCCGAGCAGCTTCGCAGGGGTGAAGCTGCGGTCACGGAGCGGCCGTCTGCTTGGTGGGCACTGCGCTGGGCTGGCCCTCAGAAATGATTCCTTCACGATACCATGCATGGTTTGGACAAATAAAAAACGCAAAACCTGATTCAACTTTTTGATTTGGATCATTCCACACCACTATTGCCAATAACAAATAATTGATCCATGAATAAACGGGAGAGCGGCACCAGGGCGATGTGCTGTTCTGTCCCAGGCTCTGTCCACAGAGCTCACCTGCACATGACACGCGGAAAAGCTCTAAAACTCAGAGGCAGAGTTTTAAAGTAGGTATGTGGTTTATTCAGCGCTGGATGTAATGCAGGATAGCTCCCAAAGGCGTGCGCAGCCCCTCGCTCATCCATATTTTCTTTTAACCCTTAGAGTGTTACATATGCATTGAGTTTCGCAATACTCCATGCATATTCATCCCTTGGCTCCCCCCCCTCTCCGCTTTGGATACTCATCGTTATTTCAGTCCTTTGGGCCTGTGCGGGTGTCTCTGGTGGTTGTCTCAGGGGTCTCAGGGATGAAGAAAATAGTCTTCCTCAGGGATGAACTTCTGACCCTGCTGCCTTGTGCATGCTCACTTATCCCGTGGTCATAGTCCAAGCCCCAAAACCAGTCTGATCAGGTGCTGGGGTCTGAGGAGCCTCGTTACCTCAGCATTTCTGTATCCCTATATCCTGCTTGGTAAGACATCCCTATTCTGACAAACACAGTCCTGACTCTTTTCTCCCTAACTGACACAGTGCAGAGGGCAGCAAACATTAGTCAATACACATCATCTGAACATCTATTCTTCGTAAATGTCTTCTAATTTCTATGATTTGTATCCTCTAGTTCCCAATTTCATGTTTCACACATCTGTGTGGACTCTGCCCTTTCCTCGGGATCTGTGCTCCCTGTGCTGGCTCTGCCAGAGCCCTCCAGGGTGGTACACTGACCTTGCCGTGGGGAGACTGTTTCACTGGCATCTTGATTTGTTGCTAGTCAGTAGAAGACATTATGAGGAAACCATGCTTCTGGGCTTATCTGGGTAGGTAATAATTCTTTATCTAGGTTTGTGAAGTGCTTTGAGATCAGAGGAAACAAAATCTGTGTGAGGAGCTGGTACTTGTTATTGCACCACCTGAGTGCAATGACTTCCTCCACCTTGGGAAGGTCAGGCTGGTTTGTCGTCCCTTCTGCTGAGTTGAGAAAAACTTTTAACTGTGATTGAGGCTTTCTGCTTTCCATTTTGCCTCCAGACTAATCACTGGAGCTTCATCTAAGGGAATATTATTAAGCAGACTAACTCTTCTATCATCAAGAGTGTAAATCTGGAAAAACCTGAAAAAAATCCTGTTTGGTGAATAGACAGGAGATTGAAAGCTCTGCTCTGGGAAGGAGCAGGCACATGATTGCAGAAGCTTTCTGCTTGCTGAGGATCTTTCCATTACAGGGTAATGTTCCATAACTGTCCATAACCTGCAGGCAGGGTTAGTTCCTCAGCCCTTGCTGCCAGCATCCCACACTGCAGGGCTGTATTTTGGCAAGAGGGCTGAGTTTCAGGTTCATTCAGCAGCTTAGAAAATGGTACAACTCTGTTACTCCATTTCTTCTAGCTCTGGATCCTGCACAACTGCTCAGTGTGCCCCTCCACAGATTTCCCAGTGTGCATTTGAAACAGGTGGATGCTCTTAGCTGGCTGCAAGGGAGTTGGGCAGTGCCGGGGCAGGATATGCCTCCATCCCTGCTGTGGAGATATGTGGTGGGTGCTGGAAGCTGTCTGTGGCTCCAGGAAGACCTGTTTCCATTTAAGATTATATAATTTTGGTGTGAGGCTGCTCTGAGTCTCCAGCTGCATGTGGTGACTTCTGTAAGACCCCAACCAAGAAGAGTGAGATGATGCATCAGTAATTGCATCATAAGCTGCAGTGTGTCAGAGGAAATGCTCCCTGCCTATGTTTTGTGGGAAGAGGGTGCTCACAGGGTGCCTCCCCAGCTCTGCTTTGTAGTGTAAGGATCATCTGCATGTGTCAGAGGTGATTTGGATGTGATTTGTGGCAAAATTGCAGTGGTTGGGGCCAGCTGGTTCTCCTGGCACATCCAGGGGTGCAGTGAGCCAGTGGGACAAGAATTCTGCCCCCTCTCCCACACTAACTTCTGCTATGCAAGTATGCTCTTCTGCTAGTGTGTGGCTAGAAGTGCTTCTGAGGTCCCTGGTGAAGTCAGCTTCCAGCTCTTGTCAGCCCAGCAGTGCTGGTGCAGTCTGCAAGCTGCTGCTTGGCACCCCAAGGTCCCTGGGGAGCCAACAGCACCCAGTGGACACAAGGATGATGAGATGGATATTGGAGAATTTAGAGGGCAGGGAAGTCACCATAATGATGTCCCTACCTCTGGCAGCTGGTGCAGTGTCTGGGTGTGTTGTCCTTGGGGATTTTTACCCCTGTAGTTCCCCTGTGAGCTGGGACCTGGAAAAGTCAAAGCAGAGAGAAGAAAGAACCCAGGAAGTGTGTTATGGTCCTGGGCACTGGCTCCTCCCCAGCACAGTTCTTTCCCTTGCTCCAAGGGTGACTTGGTTTCTAGCAGCTAGAGAGCTGTTGGCAGTAGCAGGAGGGTGGGGATGGTTTGTATGGGCACGTCTGGGCCATTACCAAGGATAGCTGTGGAGGAGTGTAAAACAGCCATGAGGTGTCTGCTTGTCCTGGACAGAGATGGTCCCAGAGGGAAGAAGGACCCTGTCCATTATCTCATGGCAGGATCTCTTCCACCTCTGGTGATCTGATCTTGTTCTTTCCCTAAGGAGAGTTATCCCAGCTCAATAGCAGGGGTCCTGTTTTAGCCACTACCTTGTCAGCTCAAGTGTGCAGAGCTCAATTGGTTGACCAGGAGCACCTGCCTAACACAGGTGCAGCTCAGGTCAAGCCAGCACTTCTAGGTAACTGCAGCAAAAAGTTATTTAAGGTGTTTGTCCAGCTCCAGCAGAAGTGCTCATGGCTTTGCCTTGGGATTCTGACTGTTGAGAGTATCGCTGGTTTTGGCGCTGTTCCTCAGCTTTTTGAGCAGGATGTACTACAGGTCTGGTAGGACAACATGTGTGTGGTCACACCAGTCTTGCTGAGTTCCTCCCAGATAGATTTGGGTGTATAAAACCAAAGGGAGCTGGCAAAGCAGATGGATGGGTGAGATCAAAGACTTTGTGTTCACAAATGCTTTGTGTTCACTGATGTGCTAGAGACCTGTCTGTGCCAGAGTACTTCCTGGGAGGTGGAGTGAGATACTGTGATGGACCAGAAGGAGGACTTTTCCCATGGCATGGTACCTTCTTTCCCTAGTGACACAGTGACAAACTGAGGTGTTGCATTGCCTGCTGCTACCTGAGCCTGTCTCCTACCTCTGAACCAGTGTGACTCTGGCAGCCCTGGTACAGGGCTCCCACATCTCGTACCTTCAAGATGAAGGGTGGCTCCTGTGGCCGTGGCTGCCCCCTCTTGCCTCATATCCTCCCTCTGTCATGTCCGTGTGCTCAGCTGAGGAAACTTGTGGAGCAGGGGGAAGAAATGTGCCAGCCCATGTGGTGCCACACAGCCTGTCCTGGCACTCACAGCCCTTCGTGTGCCTGCAGCAGGGAATGTGCCAGACCTGTGCCAGGTGGCTCTGGTAGAAGGATGTGTGAGGGCTGGGGGTGCCTGGCAGATGTGTGGGGAGCTGTCCTGGGAAGAGAGTGTTTTCCCCAGCTGCCTGCCATCCCTTGCTGTTCCCTGCTGCTCTTCTTGAAAAGCCAGGTTGAGAAAAGAATTCTTGGGGAAACCTGTGTGCAGGGATCAGGTGAGCTCTAGAACTGAGGGGGTGGCATGAGACAGGGTGTGCTGGGGACTGGGGCAGGAAGGGAGGGGAAGCAGGCTGCTGCCCAGACTTGCCTGGGAATGTGCTGGCTGCATCCCTGGCTGCCCTGACGCTGTGGTTTGGGATGGTGGGTGTCAGGGTGCTGTTCTACCGGCTTGGCTAGCAGTGGATCGGAGCTGGCTCGGCTTTTGTATCCTCTATGGGTTTCTGGTGAGGGTGGGCAATGTGGGGCTCGTACGGACTGCGCTGCAGGTGCCCAGGGAATTCCTGTCCTGACTGAAAGGCGGGGGGTGCCTGATCCAACCCGGAGCCTGCCATTATGAGCTTAATCTTCAAAAATAGGTTATGCGTGGATTTGCATCAGCACTATGTGTTTGTAGTAGATTAGTGTTTTGCAAGATAGAATGTTGGGATTTTAATAAAACTTTGGAAAATCTACAGTCTAATTTACTTTATGGTTACATCATAGACATAGTGTCTGGGCTGGATATCCACATAGCCAAGTCTGTCACTAAGCAGGAGCTGCCTTCAGGAGAAGTTGGTTTCCTGGCAGAGCTGGTCCCACCTGAGTGAAAGCCAGGTGTCCCATGAGGACACATGAAGGCAGACAATATCACTAATGGCTTCATTGCCCCAGCTGGGACTGGACCAGCTTTGCTTGGAAGCTGCTTGCTCTCTATAGAAGATGATGCTGAGATCTGTTGCCAGCCTGGCACAGCTGAGTCAGTTATTCTGACACACCTGTGCTGCCTGGACAAAAACAGGAGCAGGTGCTCAGGCTGATAGTTTCCTCAGTCTCTCCCTGTTGCAAGACCACCCTGCAGATCATCTCACAGAAGTGGCCCTGGGGAGGATTTTCTTGAAAGAAGCTTGTGGCCTCATGCCTTCCTCTGTTCCAGGTGGTGATGCAAAGTCTGCTGGGCAGTCCCAGGGAGACAGTGGCCAGCCAGGGGCTGGGGACACTCGGAGGCATCAGAGAGGTCGTGCAGAACACCGGAGACACACCATCACCAATGGCGTGGACTTCAGCATGGTAAGGGAGCGTGGTGGGCTCCCTGGGAGGGGGAAGTGGATTGCAGGGGTCACTGCTGATGCCATCTCTGGGCCTTGGCTTCCTCTCTGCCCACCCTGCACATGTGAGCTGTGGCACACCAGGCAAATCCTAATATTTTGGATATGAAGGTCTGTTGATGTATGTGGATGTTATGCTATTATTTCCAAGGTACTTTCTGTCCTGAATCATGCCAGATGGGGAGGAGGTGGATGCCTTCCCCCAGAGTGGGGTCAGCCCATGAAGCCAGTGTGCTGGCTGCCTTCCCCATGGCCAAGGTCTTGGGAAGAGGAGGACAAAGGTGGAGGTGTGGGAACAGATGGATCTCTGGGCCTTTAGAGCACCCCAGCGAGGGTCAGGTTTGCTTTGTGCTGACAAGCAGTAGGGCCAGGCTATGTCCCTTCCCAGGTGTCCCATGTAGATCGGGGCTCAAACATGCAGGTCCTCTTGGTTTCTGACAGACTTTGTGATACCAAAGCAGAGAAATCCACACTGAATTTATCAAGCCAGCCCAAGATGGAGGGATCTGCTCTTCTCTCTCCACCACTGAGTGGAGGGGCTAGGATCAAATTGCCTGAGTGAAGGGATCTCATTGCTCCCAGGTGGAATGGAGTAGCTGCCTTGGACATGTTGCCCACAGGCTCAAGCTAAGTGGTCCTGGGTCTCTGCCCAGGACCAAGCCTGCCTGATGAGTACTTGGTGGCTCTGTCACCACTGCATTTTCACTCCTTGCACCCTGGTGTCACCCTGCTCCTGCAGCCCAGCAGGCCTGACCAGTGGTGCCCAGCCTGTCACTGGCCTTTGGGGACACAAGGTGCCCCGATGCCAGCCTGGGGGAGGGGATGTTTGTGCAGGTTGTTTGCTGGGCTTGCAGCCATAAGAGGGGCCTCTGGTGGGAGGTGCTGATAGGGAGTGATAAGTGTAGCTCTGTGTATCTGGGATTGAGGGCTCTGCTTCTTGGGGTTTTGGGGGTTGCTGTTTGGAGAGAGGAAGGTTTCTGCTTCCCTGTCAAGGCTCTTCCCTGTGTGTGCAGCTCTGGGTTGGAGAACATCTCAAGGTCACAAGCTCGGGATGCTTTGTGACAGGGGGTGGTGACCACCACGGCTGTCCCCAGCTCCTGGGCTTGCGTTGCCCTGGTCTCTATTCCCCCAAGTTGTCATGTGGGCAGTGGGAGGGATGTCCCCTCCTTCCCTCTCTCCCTATGTGTTGCCAAGTGCTGCACTGCCTTTCTGTGCTTCTGACCCCAGAGATGGGGTGTCTCAGCCTTTGCTGACACCCTGAGCACGGCCTTTAGGCTCTGGTGCCATTTCCAAGCCTACAGAGACAGCTGGAACAGGTTTGAGTCCAGGAAAGACTGAATCTTTTTATTGTCACCTCCCTTACCCCTCTCTGCCCTGATGCTGGGCTCCCAAGGGAGAAGAAACTCTGTCAATTAGACTAATTTGCCTAAAGCCCATGGGGAATGAGAGCACTGGTGTCCATCCTGTGTCCTGAAGTGCACCAGAACTGGTTCCTTCTGAACAGGGAGCAGAGCTATGGAGGCCGTGCTGCAGCCCCAGGACAGTCTCATTTGGTGCCCACTCACTCAGCTGATGTTTTTCCAGACAGTCTCTCATTTGTTGGCCTGATTTCCCCATGGCCATGAGGGTGGCTGGAATGAGACATTCCCTGAGAGGTGGAGCACTGTCATTTGTTGGCAGCCCAGGGCACAGCTCTGTCCCCTCCCTTTTGCCAGCCACCAAGCACCAGCCAAGTCCAGTGCTTTGTCTTTCTTCCCTGAGTGTCTCATCCTGGTGAGATGCTGCCTGTCCCACACTGGGCAGGGCTGGCAGCGTCCCTCTGCTCTGTGGGATGCTCCCTCTTCCTCCAGTCTCTGTGTTGGCCAGCAAGCTGTGTGGGAGGAGGGCAGGCCAGGCTGCAGTGGGCTGCATCCCCAGCTGGGTGGGGGTCCTTGCCACATACAGTACCTTCTTCATGCCCGTCAGCAACTGCACAAAGGCCCTGCCCTTCTTCCTCTAGGAACATCCCTTTGGGCCATTGGAGAAGGGTGCAGGGGGAGTTGTGTTGCAAAAATTTCCAAGAGCTGCAGGAGCAAGATCAGCCCCAGTGTAATCGGTGACAGGTATGGGATGCTTTGGGGCTGACAGTGGGGACATGGAAATGCTGATGGCCCGAAGAAGGTCTTGTATGATGCCACTTGTCCACAGGGTTCTGTTCAGGGTCACTTCTGAGCTGCACCACTCCTGATGCTCTCCAGAGATGGAGGTTCTGGTGCATCTAGCATTTTCTGGGTGACCAAAGTCTTTGGTACCTGGAGAAGATTGTGGAGCCCAGGTTGTGCTGTGGGTGAAGGCCAGGCTCTGTTGTGGCAAAGAAGGCAGAGGCACTGAGGCAGGAAGTTCCCCATGCCCTTGGGAGCTGGGGGAGCAGCCTGGTATTGAAAAGGGGAGAAGGGTCATGGTCTCACAGGATGAGGGTGATGAACAGGTTACACCATCAGTTGCTCTGCTCCCCAGGGATGTCGCCTCATCTCTTGCCACCTCTCTGATTGCTAGTGGCAGTGTGGTGCCAAGGGGCAGCAAGAACAGAAGGTGACAGTGGAATGAAGACTGTGTATCCCCTGTGGATATGGACCAAGCCCCCTGCTCTGCAGCAGCCTTGGTCCTGCTTGGCATATTCCAAGGGGTTTCTCTGGGGGCAGGAGCCCCAGTCACCCTCACAGCAGCTCCCTGGGCACAGCAAGGCCCCCACTGCTCTCCAGGTGATGCTGGTGCTGGAATCTGAGCACCTGGCAGAGATCCTCTGCAGAGAGGTGTGGTGTGTTATGTTCTGCTCAGCTTCACGCACCTCCAGAGATGAGGCAAACTGGGTAAACAGAGCTGCAGTTTTTCCCTGACTTCCAGCCTGCACAGTGAGCTAGACTCTTCAGTGCTCACTGAAATCCAGGGGTATCTGTTCTGGGGCTGACACACACACCCCAGAGGGAGCTGGGGGCAGCTGCAGGCACTGCTCCTGCTGTCTCCCTGGGTAAATAGGTGAAGAAACCTGCACCTGCAATGGTGAGCAGGAGGGTAGAGTTGACCCAAACGTTCTTCAGTTTGTTTCTCCCAAACTGGAGAACTTTCCTTCCAAAAATCTTCCTCTAAAGCAGCATAAGGCAGCAGTCACTATCCTGCTCCTCTTTTTTTATGGAAAGGGGCTGAGACGGTTGCCTGTGTCCACATCCCCCCCCCACACCTCATGAAGAAACCAACTCCTGGGACTTGACAAAGCCTTGGTGAGGAGTGAGTGACATCCCTGTGCTCTGTCCTGCAGCTGAAGTACATGAAGGAGCTGGAACAGGAGAAGGATTTCCTGTTGCAAGGCCTGGAGCTCATAGACCGGGCTCGAGAGTGGTACCACCAGCGCATCCAGCTCATGCAGGAGCACCAGCGGCTCCTGGGGAAGAAGAGAACCAGTGCTGTGAGTCTGGGGCTTCTTCTGGCTGTGTCTGCATTTGGAGAACAGGGCTGGGAGGTGGCTGAACCTGGAGCTGGCCCCATGGTGACCTCCAGCCTCTTCTTCTTCCCCATCCTGCAGGATTTCCCTGAAGGTGGCCAGAGCTACCTGGGGCACCTGGTCCCCAAGCTGCAGGAGATGAACCGCTGCCTGAGTGACCTTCTTTCCACTGCTGGCAAGGTGAGAACAGCACATCAGCAGCTTGAGGTTGTTTGTGTGATCTTAGGACTCATCCTGCCCCCCCCCCCACGTTGGTGGCTGGGTTGACACTGGAGCTGCCAGAGTTTCCTCCAGCTCTGGGGAGGTGATGGGGGACAGCCAAGAAGGCAGCACAGCTGGTCCTGAGGTGGGCTGGAGGATGCTTAAGGCATTTAGGGGACTAAAGAAGATCCCCCAAAAAGGTACACCCATTGTCAAGGGAATAAGGAGCCCAACCTCCTCAGGTGCTGAGTCAGCCACTTCAGAGCTGACTGTTCCTGCTGGCCAGGAACCAGGCACACTGTCAGGAAAGCTTCCCCATTCTGCCTAGTGGGCTGGAGATCCTGTGATGGCCTGTGCTGGAATTTTAGTCCTCCACTGGGCTTCTCTCATTCTTTGTGTGCCATAGAAACATCTTGCCTTGAAGAAGGGCTGGGAAGGGTCACAGGGTAGGAGGCTCAGTGTCTCATCCCTTCATCTTCTCTACAGACAGCAAACCCCTCCTCAGCACTTAGCAGGCTGGTCCCTGTGACATCCCCAGCCTCCACAGGCTCCCAGCAAGTTATCAACATGCTGAAGGAGCAGAACCGGCTTCTCACCAAGGTGAGTGGAGGTAGGGGTGGAGGAAATGTCCTTGGGGGTACTGGGAAAGGATGGGGTTGGCCAAAGAATGACAGGCAATGGGAAGTGTTCCTTCAGCCTGGCCAGACTTGGTCATGCAAGAGAAGGGTATGTGGGCTGCACGTGGAGACCTCTGGCACACAGCTGTCTCCAGCTGTTTGCTGGGTGAGTCAGTGGCAGGGGTGGGGCATTCCTGACAGAGGGAAAAGACTGTGACAAATGGATATCACAAGAGAGTGCAGAGGCTGCAGCTGGGGGCTGCCAGGGAAGAGATGGACTGCCAGGGCCAGGCTCACTGCTGCCGTTTCTGTCCCAGCACACAAAGATGCTCTGGGGACTTGAATTCCTCTGCTCTGGAGCCAGGCTGAGACAGCTGGGCTGTTCACCTGGAGAAGAGAAGGCTCCAGGGCCCTCTTAGAGCCCCTCCCAATGCCTAAAGGGCACTTTATGGGCACTATGAGAGCTGGAGAGGGACTTTGGACAAGGGCCTGGAGGAACAGGACAAGGGAGAATGGCTTCCCACTGCCAGAGGGCAGGGTGAGATGCAATACTGGGAGAAATTGTTCCCTGAGAGGGTGGTGAGGCCCTGGCACAGGATGCCCAGAGAAGCTGCCCCTTCCCTGGAGGTGTTCAGGAACAGGTTGGACAGGTCTTGGAGCAACCTGGTCTAGTGGAAAATGTTCCTGCCAGTGGTTAGCAGCTGGGATGAGATGGGCTTTAATGTCCTCCTACCCAAACCTACCCAAAACCTGTGATGGTGTGGTTCTATGAAATTTTACTTGCAACACACCAGTTACCAGCATTTTCCTCCTCTAACAAGTATTTCTCTCCTGTCTTGAGCAGGAGGTGACTGACAAGAGTGAGCACATCACCCAGTTGGAGCAGGAGAAATCTGCCCTGATCAAGCAGCTCTTCGAGGCTCGTGCCCACAACAACCATGAGATGAGCCAGCTGGACTCCACCTTCATCTAGCATATGCCTCCCCTGCCCCATCCCCAAACTTGCCAGGGGGCTTCAAGGGACTCTTGCCCCAAACTCATCACACCCATTGCTCCAGGTGTTGTGTCTCAAGGTCTGTGGCTGCTGATGGAATCTCTGTGGGAGGAAGCCAGGACCCTTCTTGAGGAGCATCCCTGCCCTGCTGATGGTTTATCAGCTATGCTGCTCTCAAGCTGCTCTTTTCCTGTCTCTAAATGGGCTGTAGGGATGCTGTCCCCAGCCCTGTGACCCCCAGCATGCAGGAGACATGACTGCTGTCTGCTGCCTGTGTGGGGTGAGCTGTTGTGCCCTTGCTGACTTAGGCTGGATTTTGGGTGCTCTTGGGAAAAAGTGATGCATCTTCAACACTCCAGCCAGCATCTCCAGACAAACCTGGCCCTTAGAGGGTGCTGGCTCCTGCTTGTCCTGCCACTGGAAGACAAGACTGGAAATCCAAGGAGGCATGCCTGGCTCCTCTCTGCTGCCCACATTCTGCCTGCCAGGGACACTGACCTGGCCCTGTAGTGCCCAGTCTGGTGGTCCTCATGGCAACCCCTCTGTCATGTTTGTGGTAGTGATACCATAGTTGCTGCTTACATGTCTGCAGGCTCCTTTAGGGAATGAGCCATAGACCCAACCAAGATAGTCTGCATCTCTGAGCTGCTGTTTTGGGCTGTTGACAAGTTGAGACAGACACCTCACCCTTTACTTGGCTTGACCTGGCAAATACTTCCTGATGTCTGCCAGGATTAGATTCTTTTCATGATGACTGTAAAAGGAGAAGTGATGTTCCATAGCCTGAGGATGCTCACATCAGCCTAATCTCACAGAGGGGCTTTAAAACCTGATTTTGTATTTAACTGAGTGTGGGACAGAGCAGAGGCTGACAGGCTGCTCCCTGTACACATCTCCATATGGAGAAAGGGCAGCTCTGCCTAGTGTGGTTGTGGAGGCTACTGCCAGAGATGATATCCTGGTTGTGAGCTGTGCTCCTCTGCAGGAGTGCCCCACCTCCTCTTGAGGGGTGGTGGTGGTGGTCTAAGATGGGTCCTGTTAGATGGCACATCTCAGGACTCCTGCTTCCCACCCAGCTCGATGATGCTTGAGCTGAATGATGTTTGCCTGTGGCTTGGTACTTGGTATCCGTGGTACTTCCATTGGAGATCCCGTGTAGCGCAGCCTGGCCCTCTGTACCCCCAAGGCCAGGACCTTTCTCTCTGGGGTTTTTTCATGCTCTGACTCTCCAGGCATGATGCTGTGGCACTGAGCTGAGCTGGGCAGAAGGTGCTAGCTCTGCTGGGAGCTGACACATGCAGGCCAATTCTGTTCTCACTCCTGTTCTTATCTGTCAGGACTCTGTCCCATCCAGCTGTTCTCTTTGAGACAGATCCTGAGCTAAAGCTCACTGCAAGACATGAATCCCTGCTCTGCCCTTGTGCCTGCAGCTAGAGTGGGGATCAGAAGAGTGCCAGGGAGATGGTGAAGGAGGAGCAGCAAGGCCACGGCTAGTCATGTCCCCTGTCTGCAGGAGTTGGGTGTTAGTTGTCCCCTGGGCATCAGTGCCTGCCATCCTTTTTGTGATGCCTCCTCTGGTGTCCAGTGCCTGTTTTGCCTGAGGTTTAATTAGAACTGACCCTTTTTATGAGGGTTACCTGTCTGTAGGGATAATAAAGTGGGGTAACCTATTTAATTTATCCTTCTGTCTCTCTCCCTAAATCAGCCCATCTACTGCTGCCAGCCCTGAAGTCCCTGAGTGTCTTGTCTCTCAGAATTCAGGGGGAGCTGAAACTGCAATCTGGTGAGCAAACAAAGGGGGTCTCTGCACCTGGACATGTTTCCATGTCCTTTCCCATCACCTCTGGACTTCCCAGGAACTGGGGATCCCCTGTCCCCTGCTGTGGGGCAGAGTCTTAAAGCCACCTGCACCCCTTCCAATTGTTGTACCCTCAACTGTCTACTCCTCCAGAAGTTGTGCTTGGGGCTCACACTGCTCAGACAGTGCTGGTGCAATTCACAACCTCTTATTTGCTTTTAAATACCCTTTCTCAGAGCTGCCCCACAATGGTGGCAACAGTGGCCGGTGCTCTGCAGTGACTGCTTCCCACAGGGTCAGCCACAGGGGTCCTCAGTGGCATGGCATGTGTGGCACATGTCCCTCTGCCCTATGCTGAGATGGCAGCTCACATGGAGGCTCTGCACTGATTGGGGCATGCTCCTTTGGGGTGAACCCTGCATCCTGCAGAGGCTGAGCCTCCCCTGCAGGGAGCAGAGCCAAGAGGGAGACCCCAGTCCACTTACTGGCAGCTGGCAGAGGGATCTCTGCCATGACCTCTTCAAGGTGCTGCTTAGGACAGGCACTAGTTCCAGCTAGGGCAGGAAGAGGGTTGGTAATTGCCCTTGGTTCCCATTTCACGCCTTTGCTTGGGTATGGAGCTCATGAGGGCTTCCAAATGAAAAATAGAGTCATGGTTCCCACTCCAGGCTGCTCCATGCAAAGCCAAGGCAGTCCTTTCTGGCCCAGCCTCAGGGGGTTGTCCCAGCCCTGGCCAGCAGCACTTGCCCCCACCCTGCATTCTGTGAGACTGCTGCAGGTTGTGGGGTAAGCCCTGACAGTGCCGTGACCCTCTGGGACCAGGTTTCCCCTGGGCACTGCAGGGCTCACCTCAAGCTGTCACTCTGGCCTGGCCACAGTATTTCTAGGTTCCTGATGAGCCAGACCCTCCCCTGTGGGTCGGAGCTGTCTCCACTTTGGTACCCTTAACTGTGGGGGCTGCCTCAGGAGCCACAGTACCTGCATTTGGGGACAGGTCTGTAAGTTATATCAATGCTGGGACACGTGGGTGAGCACCTTCTGTTCTCTTCAGGCTTTTTGCTGTTGGAACTGGGTTTGCATAGATCTATGGCACCTCCAGGACTCTTAATAGCTGCTGGAACCCATTGTGTGAAGCTGTGGTTACACTGGGAACAGCTGGAGCAGGGATCTTCTGTCCCCAGCCAGGACAGCTCCTCCCAACCCACTTCACCCACCTCCCCACAGCCCTCCACAGTGGAGTTTGTCACATGCAGGTGACACCATGGGGTCAATGTGCCTGTCCCTGGGCATTTATGGTGGATGCCAGGGTGACATCACATGGGGGGTCCCCACTTCCAGAGCCTGGAGTTACTTTCTGAGCAGAGTGAGCCATCTCCTGAGCTCAGTCTGGAGGTGTACCTGGCCCCTGGGCTGCTCAGGGATGCAGGATCTCATCCCCTGTGTCTTCAGCTGTGAAGTTTGGGAAGGATCCAGTCACCCAGGTTTACCTATTTGTAATTCTTTTCTCCTGCCCAACTACGTGCCCTTTACACACCCTCTGAGCTTGGGCTTCTGTGCTCATTTGCAAGCAAAACCAGTGAGAGATGCCAAGTCAGAAATACAATTTAACAGGAGGGGAAAAAAAAGGTAAAATAAGATAAATGCAATAGTACAAAAGATCACTGACACAGTCAGAATACAACCTGACACCCTGTTAGGGTGGTGATAGCAGTCCAGATGAAGTGGTCTTGTTGAAGCAGTGATCCCATAGAAAGGTCCAGTAGCTCTTGTCCTCTGGGAATCCAGTGGATAAGGGTTCCCTGTGCTGTCCCAAATCCCAGATTATATCCAGGTGGGAATGCTGGGCTCCTCCTCCCAGGTGGAGCATCTCACAATGGGCTGATATCATTCTATGAGCCATGCACTGGGTCCTTGATTGCCCATTAAACAGAGAGAGCTCCCAGAGAGAGTTACCTGTGAGCCATGGGCAAGGCATGGATGGCCCATGAACAGAAGATAGCCTGGAGGGAGGGGCAAGGGAAACACTGCCCCACCTGATTTCAACAGCTCAGGAAGATGGTGATAGAACACATACTTTGGGCACATCTTATGTTGTAACCTAGGACAGCTCCATGCAAGAAGAGCTGCTGTCCCAGCAGAACAATTATCCCACATACCAGAAGGAACAGGCCCATCTTGGGCCCTGACCCAAATGTTTTGCTTTTTTTGCCTTTTCTTCCCTGCCATGTGGTCAGCACTGCTGGGCCACCACAGTCTTTGCTGCCCTGGCTCTGCAGCTCTCCCACTCTGCAGCTACTGTCCTGCTGTTGTCAGTGCAACTCCCTGGAGAGTGAACTGAAGGATGTGATGACCTGAAGAAGCCCATGGGTCCTGGGAATGGTTCTCATTGGGATGGTTCTCAGATGGGCCATGCAGGGCTAACTGGACTAAGGAAGTGCCTGTTGCATCTCAGACCTGCAAGTGGGTGCTGATCATCCCTGTGATCCCTCAGTGTTCTCCCATCCCAAACCATCCCCATGCTGTGTTGCTGCAGCTCTGCCTGTATCCCGGGCTCTTGTTCCTATCCCAGGTTGCAGAATGCCAGCACTGTTCTCCTCTTGGCAGGGGTGAACTGCCTCCTGCCTTAGGAGCATCACCTGGAGCAGCGCTCCCTGTTCCCCCTCCCTGCCTGGGGCTGACATTGGCAGCACTGTGGGCAAAGGCCCTCTCCCAGGTGGAATGGAGAGAGTCTGCCCTCCCCACTGCAGGGTATGGTGGAGGCTAAGCCTCTACTCACCAGCATGGCTTATTTCTGGGGGACACTTCCCAGCCTGAGGGGATCAGTCACAGTATCCAGGCTCAGCTTCAGTGTCCCATCAAGTCTCTGCCAGGGCCAATGACTCACTGTGGCTGTGATCCCAGCCTGGCGTGGGTGCTCACCTCTGACTGCACAGCCACCCCACTCTGTTCCAAGGTACAGCTGATTGAAGGCAGATGCTCCTTCCAGGAGAGCCAGGCTCTCAGAATCCATGCTTTGCTCTGCAGCTGTGTACCACAGGGACTTAAACTCCCCCACGTTACACAAAGACAGCAGCACGTGGCACATACCCAGCCTGGGAGGAGCAGCTGTCAGGGAGCAGAGCAGGGGCTGAGGTCTTGGCCAGCACCCTGGAGGACCACATGCACTATGTGGGTTCCCTTAGACCCAGAGCATCCCTCTGTGGGACACCCAGCCATGTGGCAGTGGATGCAGACAGTGGCTAGAGCTGGCCCTATCCTCCTGCTGTGCTATTAGGGCACCTCTGGTTGCTGCTTCTGGGAGATGGAATTGTGCTATGGGTGGGAACAGGCAACTGGAGGGACAGAGCCTGCACTAGGTCTGGGCTGCAGTCACATTCCAGGGAGCTATCAAAACCCACCTATGTAAAAACACCCTTTGACTGCCCTGCCTCAGCTGTAGATGAGAGCTGGGCACATGGGCCATTGAATCAGAGAGTCAGAATCCCAGACAGCCTTGAGTTGGAAGTGATATTCAAAGACCATCTTGTTCCACACCTTCCCATGGGCAGGGACACCTTCCACTAGACCAGGTTCTCCAAGACCTGTCCAGCCTGGTCTTGAGCACTACCAGGGTGGGGCAAGCACAGTTTCTCTGGATAACCTCTGCCAGGGCCTCACCACCCTCACTGGGAAGAATTTCTCCCTAATACACTATCTAACCATTGGGGCCATTCCCCCTTGTGCTGTGACTTGTCCAGACCCTTGTCCTCCTCTCTTGGGGCCTTCTCAGCCACTGGAAGGGGCTCTACGGTCACCCTGGAGCCTTCTCTTCTCCAGACTGAAAAAAACTAACTTATGCAACCTTTCCTCAGGAGAAATCCTTCATGCCTCTAATCATCTTTGTGGCTCTCCTCCATGGACCAGCACATCCCCAAAGCAGAAAGCCTGGACTATTCTGTAGACACAAACAGCCCAGCGCTTCACTCCCCTGTCTTGCTGCTGTCTGGCCTCCTGGGACAGGGGACACATTGACTCCTGCTTGCCATGCAGCCATATCCAGGGGACAGCACTGGGAATAGCAAGTCCTTTTGGCCTGGAGCCTCTCCTGGGCATGTGCCCTCCTTTAACCCCCAAAGTTTCCCTGCTTTAGATCTAAGAAAACCCACCAATGTGCCATGGGCAGCCAGGGACAAACCATCCTCAAGTCCAGGCAGGCAGGTTTGGTTTATTTTGGCTACTGAAAACAACTCCTGCCCATGAAGGATATCTGTGAGTGTCTACAAGCTCAAGAAGACTCCAAGTAGGGACATGATGGCAGTAGAGATGTCCCTTGGCCCTTTTCCTTGAAGGTAAAAAAATTCCAGTTATTATTACCTAAATTATGGCATCTTTCTGTCAAGAACTTGAGGGCAGGCAGGGCTGCCTGGTCTGCTAGGCCTGGGCATCCTGCAGCTGCCATGGGCAAAGGTCACAACCACATCCATGTCTTTGTGCCCACAGCTGGGGACCCACAGGGCAGAGTGACACAGCAGTGACAGCCCAGTGCAAGCAGGAGGTTCTAGCCCCAGGTCCCCCAGGTATGGGCTCTTTGCTGAAGAGCACTGCTCCCATGTGGTGGTGCTCAAACTGGGAAAGAAATCGTCTTTTGTCCTATTCATTAAATCTAGAAACCCAAATGACATTGCCTTGGCCCTCAAGGTTTTATTTAGCCCTAGATGAAAATATTTTGCACTGAATTCAGTGCAGGTGTTTTAAATGCTTCCCTTTTTTCTTTCTGGAGGCATGAGTTCTGCTAGGCAGAAAGCATCCAGTTCTTTGGGATCCTTCCAAAATCTCCATTAGCTCTTCAAATCTTCCCAGACCTTCATTAGTCTTCAGGCTGAACCACTTTGTGGGCAAGACCTTGTCCCACGGGTGGATCAACCATCCCGCTGTGCCAGGCTGGGAAGCACCCCAGACTCTGAGTCCAGTGTCTCATCCCCTATGATGGTTGTGCCCTGGCCAGCTTGGAAAGGCCTCAGCTGGTTCAGCCAGAAAGGTAATAACCAAAGAATCTAACAATTCCATCACTACGTATTTAGTATTGATGGCTTAGGAAGGAAATAATTTGGGTTTGTGAGAGACATCCTGGTGCTGATCTCCTGTACCGATGCCAATGCCTTCTCACTGGTGGCTGGTGAGTGCCTGCAGCTGCTTCTCCATGCCAGGCTGCCAGGCTTGTCTCATTGGGTTAGAGGGACCCAGCACCCCAGCAGCATCCCTGGCACCCCTGCATCCATGACGACTGGAGGAGGCATGTGGCTGATTCTGGGGAGGTACTTGGTGAGGTCTCCAGGAGCAGCTTCAACCCTGCAGTGTCCCATGCTCTGAGCTGCCTGGACACCTGCACTTGTCAATTCCCATTTTACTTCTCTGTCCCAAATCCTAAGTGGGTTTTCCCAACCCAGCCATTTTTCACATTTTCCTTGGCTGAGTAGACTGTTGCATCACTGCCAACTCCCAGAGAGTCATAAATCTCCTTAGCCCTCCTCAAATCAAGGAATTAGGAGAAAAAAAAACCAAACCAAAAACACAAAAGCAGCTTTTGTAAGCAATACTTTTAGGAGAGGGTGTTTATTTCTCTTCAGGGTCCTCAGCATTCTTCACTCCCTTTGCTCAGCTTCTCATGCAGCACCTGTCTCCAGAGGGACCCCAGAATTATAAAAACAAAGGGGCTATGAAAAAGGTAAGTATTGCAAAACTGCAAAACTTAGTTGGGTTGTTGGAGCTGTGAGACTTGGAGCAGCTCATCCCACAGGATCCAACAGCCCCAGGAATGACCCCATTGCTTTGCATTCTGCATTCTGCTGTGCCGAGGGCCTAAAGAGGTGCAGAGCTCCCACTGTGACTGTGCTATGTCCCAGGAACAGTGGGAGCTGGAGTCCATCTCCCACTCCTGTGGCTTTTCCAGGGATTTCCACCATTTTAGTGGGGGCATGAGCTGCTTTTCATCCTCCTGCCTCCCAGTGGGATTGGCAGCTCTCCCTGCACACAGGATGCTGGTATGCTAGCCTCAGGATGGGATGTGGGTCTGCAGAGCAGGATCCTTTCTTCAAGGTCCCTGGGGCCTTCCTGCCCTATTGCTGCTGGCTGGAGGCACCAGGGTGATGCCTTCAGGGCCAGGAAACTTCTGCCCACCCTTCCAGCTGCCAGATCAGCTGCAGGGCTGAGAAATGGATTTCCTGTCCCTGGCATGTGCCAGTGTCAGGCTGTGACAGCCACCTTGGCTGAACACTGGCACAGCTCAGCAGCTGCTGGGTGTTCCAGCAATGCCTGTGAGTGTGCTAATGACTCCCTCCAATGACAGATGGATGGGGAACACTGGCACAGACACAGCTGCACCAGTGTCCATGGTGGTGCTCTTGGGAGATGCCCAGGGATTCAGGCACTACTAGAGAAATCCTCTGCCTCGGGCACACATAGGGGCATGAGCACAGCACTACAGCTGTGGCTGTAGATGCACATGATGTGCCAGGCTGTTTGTGGGCATGCACACACTGGGACTGTGGTCATGCCATGTATGTGCTCATCCTGCTCATTCCTGCTCACATCATGCTCAGAAGTTTCACTGTCCATGGTCACGTATCCTTGCTCACACTGTGATCCTGGTCACACCATGGCTTTGCTAACAATGTGGCCCTGCTCTCACCACACCAAACTGTTCCACTCTCATTCCTGGCTCTCCAGCAAGGCAAAGGGGAAAGGTCTTCTGTGTGCAACCAACCAACTACTGGGGCTTGATGTCCTCCCCTTCAATGCCCCCAGACACCCTGGACACATGAGCAGTGTTGGTGCTGCACAGTGAACCTCATCCTGCAGTAGCCTGGGAAAAACAGGCTGGGGATAAAATTAGCTGGAGTTTTTATTACTGAGATTTTATTTTTAAAAGCAATGGAAAGTATATCGCTGGTGGGAAAACCCCGGACGTCTGGGCCAGCCCTTGGGATAGCAGTATGCCTCTGCTCATCCCAGGAGGGATGTGATGTGGGGCTGACTGTAAGAACAATCAGCATGGCAGCAAAGGCTATGAGGGGGCTGATCCTGCCCCTTGGGATGCATCAGGGTGTACAGTGGCACATGGGGCAGCAGGACCCTGCCAGGATGCATCACATGGCCATAGGGTCCCTGGGAATCTCTGGTGGGAAGGACCCTTCCTGTCTAAGCAGTACTGGTACCTCCAGCCAGAGAAGATACAACTGGGTGTCTACAAACTCAGGACAGTCCAGGAGAGAGAAGACAGAGATGGAGCCACCAGCTCTTCCAGTGTATGAAGTGAAGGTAGAAGCCAGATCCAACCCATCCTAAAGCAGGCAGCTCCCAGTGCTGCTCCCCAGACAGCTCCCAGTGCTGGGGTGCAGTAGCTTCCTTCTAAGGGATGGTGATTCTGGAGGTTTACTTGCACCACAATAGAGGGATTTTGACAAGTACAGAGAAGAGGGATCTACTGAAGGGTGAAAAATCAGAAAATCGTGGCTGGCTCAGGACACCCCCCTAGCTGGAGATGGGGGAAGGGCTCAATGAAAGTGTCCCATATGCCTGCTGTCACCTTCCTCATTCATGGACACCACTGGGTGGCAGGAGGGCACAGTGGGAATATCACATTTGTGTTACTGCTGGCTGTTCCCAGGTTTATTTGCTGAAAGTGATATGTCCCAGCAAGGAATGTGGATT
>WEIU01011681.1:191238-203873 GCA_013389925.1 Aegithalos caudatus | reverse complement strand
TTTTTTTTTTTTTTTTTTTTTTTTTTTTTTAAACAAGTGGAATTTGCACCTGTAAAGATCTCACCTGAAAGCTTAAACCTACTGCTAGGAGCCTAAGCAAGTGCCTGGTCCCCTGGTGGGCTGTCCAGTGACTCCCAGGAGACCCCACCTATTCCAAACACTGGAAATATCTCTCCTCATGCAGCAACCCATTGCTGAGCCACAGAACCCGGCGTCCATCCTCTCCCAGCCCCTCAGGAGTGATGGTCCTTGCAGATTACTGAGAGGAGCCTGAGCAGCAGCTGCAGCCTGGCACAGGGCTCAGGCTCTCCATGCCTCTGGCTGGAAGAGGCTGGGATGTGGCAGCTCCCTAGCAGCTTTTCTTGACCCTGGGTTGGGGAAGTCCTGCTGTGACTGGACACCCCCCCAAACCACAGAAGAACTGACATTGCCAATCTTCAGGCTCGCTTCCAAAGAGAGATGTGCGGGGTGTTGGAAAGGGAAGCTGAATCCTTTAGCAAGGCACATAAAGCCTTCCTGCATGACAAGGTGAGGGTAGGAGACAGTGGCAGCCAGGCAGGCTTCCAGAACTAGTTTGGTGCTCAAACCAGCCCTCAGAGGCTGAGCAGGCTCCAGACACGGGAAGGCAGAGGTGTGGGATATTCCAGGGGCTGCAGGTGGGTACCTGCTCCACCATGGGCCTCCACAGGTTTCAGGAGCACAGCTGTCTCTTCACTGTCATCCCCACGGGCTGCAGGTAATCTCTGTTCTGGCACCTGGAGCACCTCCTCCCCTCACTCTCCACTGAACTAGGATCTGCAGGGCTGTGCAGTGGGTTTTACTCTTTCTTAACTACATTGTCCCAGAGGACCCTTCATCCACTCTGGTGGGCTCAGCTTTGGGTGGTGGTGGGTCCAACACAGGGACAGCTTCTGTTGCTTTCTCACTAAGGTGCTCTACAGATCCTCACTGCCCAGACCTTGCCAGTGCAGTCCCAAGGACACTGTGTCCCCCTGGCAGGATGGGGACCAGGCTGGAGCAGAAGGACGATGCACTGGAAGGGGGATGTGGATGCTCATCCATAGCAGCCTCTGCCCAGCTCCTGTCTGGTTGATACACACCAGGCAGGACCACGTCTGTCCTGACAGAAGCTCTGCACACTTGAGTTGATGTCAGCTCTCCTGAAAACTTGCTGACCTGGGCAGCTACTCCAGCACCTGGTGCCAGGGAGTTTGAGATCTGGACCTCACTGTCTGCTCCTCAGAAATGAGGTGAGCAGCTGCTGAGTGCCTCTTGCAAGCTGCCTGCACCCCCAGGTGCTGCCCAATTTCACACTCGTGTACTGTTTCTCTGCTGAGGGTTTAACTTCAGCCCTGCCCAGGGACTTTGAGCAGAAAGAAATCATCCCAGTAAAGAAAGCTTTTCCCCACAACAGCATAGTGTCTGCCTTTGGCACCTGTCATTGGCCATGACATGAAAGCAAGATTATTCTTCCATCTCACAAAAACTGAAATCTACCTGAAACTGGAAATTTGCCCTTAGTAGTTTAATCCAAGTCACCTGCTGAAACCTGAGAGCAGGTGGGACAAGCATCCTTCCCATGCTCTCCCTGGGCAGGTCCCTGCAGGCACAGAGGAGCAGCTGGAGGTCACTGCCAGTTTCCTTCCAATGAACCCCAGTAGGTTTTTCTTTTCCTTTTGTCCTAGGAGCAAAGCACAAATGTACCTTAAAAGGGCAAGGCCATGGCCTTGAGTGAAGCATTAGCAGCCCTGAAGGCCTGAGATCATCCCAGGATACAACTATTCTCTACCTCCTTTCCCCTCATGGTGACTCAATCACCTCTGCAATCTACTTCAGCCTCAGGGGTGCATTTAACTGGTGCCATCCCAGGTCCTGATTGCTCTCTTGCCCTGAAGTAGAGAACACTTGTCATGGGACCTTTTCTTCAAAATATTTTGTAGAATAGAACAAATAGAATGATTTGGGTTGCAAGGGACCTTAAAGTCCATCTTGTTCCACTCGCCCAGGTAGTTCCAAGACCTGTCCAACCTGGCCTTGGACACTTCCAGGATGGGGCAGGCACAGCTTCTCTAGGCACCCTGTGCCAGAGCATCACCATCCTCACAGGGAGGGATTTCTTCCCAGTATCCCATCTAACCACTGAGGCCACCCCCCCTTGTCACTTCTAGGCCCTTGTCCCCAGTCCCTCTCCAGCTCTCCTGGTGCACCTTAGGCCCTGGAAGGGGCTCTGAGCTCTCCCTGGAGCCTTCTCCAGGTGAACACCCCCAGGTCTCCCAGCCTGGCTCCAGAGCAGAGGGGCTCCTGCCCTCAGAGCATCTCCATCGCCTCCTCTGGACCAGTGTTAGTGCAGGAGGGAGCTGGACTCCAGACAGGACTGGGACCCTGCCCAGGACTGAGTGTGATGCTGTGCCATGGGGGCTGTGGAGCTGTTCCAGACTTGCTTCATGTTTCAGAGGTTTGCACAAAGCCAGCTGACCTGCCTGAAGTGGCCTTCAGAGATCCAAAGACGTGTCTGTTTTGGGACAAGAACCTGCAGCCCTGGGGTGTGTCTGTCTGAGGATGTCCCCCTGCAGCTGGAGAGATCCCTAAGCATACTTGGAAGCATCCAGCTGCACATCAGTCACATTGGTTTGCAACATGTAGAGGAGGAGGAAATGAATGAGGCTTCACATGGCTTTCTGAGATCTTCAAAGCACGTGATTTTCTCACATTCAAGCTGGTGGCATGCCACAATCAGCTCGGAAGCTCAAGTTTCTCCTGAAAGACAGATAAAAGTCCAGTTCTGCAGATATGTCCAAACCCTGAAAAGTATAACCATGAAAATCTCTGGCAGTCATAAATGTTAGAGGTTTTTAATGTCAGGATTTTGGGTTATCTGACTCCCATCTTTGAGTTCTGAGTTATTTGAGAAAAAGCTCTTAAGATAGCTGAGGGGCCCTGGGGTGTACCAGGAATTCAGGAGGAGAGTTCATACAAAAGGCTTCAGGTTGGGCAATGGTGGTGAAGCAGGAGGGTTAAATCTGGGAACAGAATGGGTTTAATAAATTGATTAAAGAATAATTTCATGGCCAGGGTATGATTTAGCTCAAGAGTAACAGGTGATTTCAGTACAGCTTTACAAAGCTCTCCCCTGTTCCTAGGCAGCCCTGTAGAGCCTCAGTTTTGCTGGAAGGAGACAAGTCTTACTTCTGGAGGGCTTGCCAGGAGGTGGATGCTGAGGGATTTTCTTGGGAAAATGAGCTCCCAGTGGTGTTTGCTTGGAGTGGGAGCTATCAGCACCCAAGAAAGATCTTCTACCCTTTGCCAGTGGGTTTGGGTGGGGATCCTGCAGGGCCTGGGCAGCAGGGACAAGGAGGGATGCTGCCAGAGGCACCAGGGCTGAGAGGTAATATGGGAGAGGGAGAGATCCCTTGGCTGAGCCATGGCACAGCACCCACTCTCCTGCCCTTGTACTGCAGTGTGTCCATTGCTGCCAGCTCTGAAACAGGATTCCTGCAGCCAGTCAGGAGCATTCCAGGCTGCTTCAGGCAGCTCACACTGCCCTCCCTGCCACGGTGGTGGGGAATGAATCTGTGTTGTGTGTGCCACTGTCTGCCTGTGCTACCGACTGCCAGCACCATCACTTGCTGAGTGTGCCATCACCTGCCCTGCCTACGTATCATGCTGGCATTGCTGTGCTGGACACAAGAGGTTTGTTCTGCTACCAGGAGCAGGGACAGTTGGAAGCAGGAATAACTGTGACATCCCCAGTGCCTCCTTCAGAAGGGCTTTGGTACTCCTCTGCCCCCACCAGCTGCTGGGAGGCCTGGGAGCAACATGAGCACTGACTTCCCGAGGGCAGTGGGAGCTGAGTCCTGGGGCCCCTGGGCAGTGCATTTGGTTTCTGGCTCTGTCAGCAGGATGGCACTGGGAAGTCCTTGTCCTGGAACAAAGGATGCGCTTCCAGTTTGGGTCCAGCATGAGTGGCTTTGAGTCATCTGACCTCCAGCAGTCAGCTGGCTGAGGCTGCACACTGGAATCCCAACAGGCAGGGAAGGATGTGGCTGCCCAGTTGGTGGGGAGAGGGTGGGAAAATGCCATTTGGACTAAGGCTGGGAAGAGAATGCACATTGTGTCAGCTAGGGCTGGAGGCAAGCCCTGGATTCTAGCAGAAGAAATGGCTCTCCTGAGATTTCTTGCTGCATTTTAGGATGTGTAAAGGACTGGAGATATGCCTGCTGGCTGGAGGTGTGTCCTTAGGGCTGTGTACTCTTGCATGGATCTGTCACAAGAAAAATCCATTTATGGGACCACAAATTTAACTTTAGGGTTGTTAAGGCAGTCACTGGATTGACAAAGGACTGCTCTGAGCTGGTGGGGAGATCTGAGCCAGTGTGCTGGGCCTGCTGTCATGGCTGCTGATGGAAAACAGTGGGAAAAGAGACCCGCAAAACCAAAGAGTGCAGATGAGAGGTTTCATGCAGAGCTTTCCCCAGAAGGGGTGTAGGGTCTCCTACAGGGGAGGAGAGGGAATGCTGCAGGACAGCTCTTCCTGGTGTTCCCCACCTCATGGAGGAGGTTGCAGCGGGGGCGGGGGGGAGCACCAGGAAGCTCCAGATGTGCTGGGAGGCTTTATTGAAGTCCTGTCAAAGAAGAGGGGAGACCCCTCCATTCCCGCAGGCTGAGTTTCCAGTATCAGGGGAAGATGATTTTGTTCAGTGCAAAATGGGACACCTTTCTGTATCTTTTCCCAGAACTCAGGAAAGGGGTGCTGGAGCAGTGTCAGCTTGCTGGCTTGGGATTTGCTGCTGGAGAGCTGCAGTATGGCAATGGCTTATATCCTAACAGAGATGCTCCTGCCTCCTGAACTGGCTGCTATGGCACAGTGCGAGGCTGGGGGATGCTGGTAGCCCTGCAAAAATGTTTGTTTTTCCCTAACAATTCTAGGGATTTGAAGTAACCTCTGGGCAGGGAATTCCTCCGTGGATTGGCAATGGGAAAAGAGCAAATTCACAACACAGAAGAGCTGATGGAGAGACACCAATACAAACCACATCCTTTCAGGTTATTTGAATTCTCCTTGCAGATCAGTACAATAGGTGAGCATGGAGTAAGAGGTTCTGTTTGGAGTCTCAAGGGACACAAGTCCCTCATATAGGCAGGTTAAATGTAAATAACTGGGGAGTAAGAGACCACTTCATGTCAGAAAGGATGTAGGTTTTGGGGGACAGTAGAGGATAGTGCTTGTAGTCATTCCATGAAGAGAAGGCACTCCCACACACCCTACCTCCCCATGCCCTGCTGTCTGTCCTCCTGTCACTCACAGGGACCTTTGCAGCATCCCAAGGCCCTATTCACTTCAGGCCTCTGGGTGATGAGTAGCAGGGTTGGCAGAAGAGCTCTCAGCTTCCCCCAGCTGCGCCCTGCTTGGTCTGAGCCCTCTGATGCTTTGGTGGGGCTCAGCAGGGACAGCCTGGGTGTCTCAGCCTCCCCCAAGGAGTCAGTTCTTCTGTGGGTCTCCATGGAGCTGTGGTGATGGCTGTGGGCTGCTTCAGTGAGCCTGCTGCCCTGAGAGCCAGGCAAGGGCTCAGCCTCTCCATGGCACAGCTACTCACCCTGGCCGTGGCCTGGTGCTTGGGATGAGCTGAGATTGTTCAAAACGTGGTTTCTCACTTGGAATTGGAGCTTATGGGTAGTGTTGGCCAGTTTAAGAAAAATGATAAATAGTTCCCTGCTTTATTCCAAGCAGAAGATAATTTTCCCCTGCATCCTGCCAGCTCTGTCCCCACCCTACCACTGTCCCCTCCCTCACACTGAGAATGGGGATCAGCCCCTTTCCACAAGGCTGACTAGGAGGATCCTCATGTGGTGATCCCTTGCTTCACATGCTTTGCTCATGAGCTTCCCACAGGCTTAGGGACAGGTGAGCCTGCAGTGGCTGGATGGAACCAACTGGATGTGACCATCACCCTGGGCCTCCCTGTGCCAACAGACACCTCTGCCCTGGGGCCACAGCATAGGGGACAGATGTTCTGCTGGCAGGTTTGGTGTCCTGCGCCAGCATCCACAGACTCATGTCGTGAGTTTGGGGAGAGAGCTGGTCAGGCACGGTGCCAGGGCTGTGGGAACAGGGCTGTCAGTCTGAGCGGCTGCCCTGTGCCTCGATACTTCCCAGCCCTCTGTCCTGGCAGGAGAGGGCTCCTGGCAAGACAACCAGGAGAAACCAATGGGGCTTTTTTGGAAAAGCTACCTACTTCCTGGCTGGTTCAATGCCAGGACAACAGGGATCCTGCCCACCGACCCCCTCAGGGCTTGCATCATACAAACACTGTCCTGGGAAACAGGAGACAAAAAAGGGTTTAGAAAGTGAGGCAAGAATAGAGATTTGTACTTGGGTTTGATTTTCCTTCCAGGCAAGGATCCTTGCCAGCAGGGGGATTATAGCCTTGGATACACTGAGATCCTTCCAGACCTTCAATGCCTCTAAGAAGACAAGATCTGGGCTTGGAGCCCGAGGCTGGAATACATCAGTGGGCTCCCACTCACAGGATGCAGAGGGCCAGCAGGAGCTGCACCTGATCAGTAGCTCACTCCTGACTGAGGGAGGTTGTTGCATTCCCTTATTTTTTTACCCTACCAGTGTAAACACTGGTTGGATTTGCAGCTTCACTGGCCACACTCAAAAACACCCCAAAATGCCTCACATGTGTGTGCACATGGCCTTACTCAGTGCTGGGACTCACATGGCTTCACTCAGTGCTGGGACTGGTGTGGGCATCCCCAGAAATTCCTGACAAGTCCTTGCTTCCACCCCACTACTATCTGACAACAACTTCGTGCAGGTGGAGATGTGGGTAAGTACACCTGAGCAAAAGAATCTTTCTGGCTCCAAGTTCACATATCTCTGCTGGACTGTGGGATACACACAAGTCAGGACAGGCAGCTGGTAGGTTTCGTGATGCCCCACACAGAATATTGTGACTCCTCCATGAAAGGCAACAAGATACTGGGGAGAGAGTCAGCCCCAGTAGCTGGGGAAGCCTAGACATCCAAGGTGCAGGACTCACCCTGTCTGGAGCTCCCTGAGGAAGAAGCACCTCTGGGGTTGCACAGTGGCTTGCATTGGCCTGCACTAGCCAAAAAATGCACCTCATGTCTCAGCTGAGTCCCTGGGTATCAGTCCAGGTCCTGACTGGAGTCACAGCCTTGAGGACTGGGAGCAGGTTCCCACTCCTCTGTCTGTCTGTGCCTCCAGTGCAGCTCCCAGGCAGAGCTGAAACTGGGAATGGGATTGGTATTTGGATTGAGAACGGGGCTGGGTGTCCTAGGTTACAATGTGTAAGATGTGCCCAAAGTATGTGTTCTATCACCATCTTCCTGAGCTGTTGAAATCAGGTGGGGCAGTGTTTCCCTTGCCCCTCCCTCCAGGCTATCTTCTGTTCATGGGCCATCCATGCCTTGCCCATGGCTCACAGGTAACTCTCTCTGGGAGCTCTCTCTGTTTAATGGGCAATCAAGGACCCAGTGCATGGCTCATAGAATGATATCAGCCCATTGTGAGATGCTCCACCTGGGAGGAGGAGCCCAGCATTCCCACCTGGATATAATCTGGGATTTGGGACAGCACAGGGAACCCTTATCCACTGGATCCCCAGAGGACAAGAGCTACTGGACCTTTCTATGGGATCACTGCTTCAACAAGACCACTTCATCTGGACTAATACCACCACCCTAACTAACAACCCAGGCTGTATTATTGCATTTATTTTATTTTACATTTTTTTTCTCCTATTAAATTGTATTTCTGACTTGGTGTCTCTCACTGGTTTTGCGTTCAAACCAGCACACTGGGGGATTTCTCCCATGGACCACAGCCTGTGGACAGGTGAGCAGCCTCAGCCCAACCTGAAGTCAGAGGAACAAATCCCTACCTGTATTCCTTGGTCCGTGCTGAAGAGGCAGATGGGGACTGCTCCTTCTGGGAACACCTTTGCAGCCTCATCCACTCACAAATGTCCTTCTGGCTGCTACAGGGACTCGGCTGCTCTCCAGCCAGCCCCCTTCTGTCCCTGCTGGTTCTTGGTCTGGGTGCCTCTGCAGAGGAACCCCACTGGCTTCCAGTGCTTCCTCAGGGGCAGGTCAGGACCTCTGGGACTTCCGCCAGGGCTGAGATCAGTGTTGTGCTAGAGCAGCTTTGGAGTGTGTTGTGGGATTGTTTGTGCATTGCTCAGGGCTGGCCTGCACTGGGCCAATGCCAAAGCTGTTGAATGCTTCTGGATTGAATGGTCCCCTGCACTTGCTGTTGGCTGAGGAGCTCACAGATGGGAGAAGAGAACGCTGTCCCTAACCCCTCCCTTTGGACCCCAGCCTGCTGCAGTATCTACAGGCTCCTTTTGTTTTTCCTGTTATTACCCAACCACATATGGGAGCTGCAGGTCCGCCCACCAGTGTTCCCAGGTGTGCCGCCCACCAGTTCTCCCAGATGTGCTCATCCATGTTTTACAAAGCCATTGAGCAGCCCTGACTCCCTCAACCAGCAAACCCCACCTCTCTGAGCCACCAGCGAGTTCCTTCTCCTGCTGCAGTCTCCTTTGATCCCTCATTCAACTCTGCAACCCTCACCCAGGTGGCCTCACCTCAGAGGCTTTTGTTGGAAGAGATGGATTAGAAAACCTCTCTCCTTTGTCCGGGGAAGTGGCGGTCAGCTGCACTGCTGGGTGACTAATGCACTCCCCACCTTCTCCTCTTTGTACTCACCTTCCACTATGCCCCCAGGGATTATTTCCCCTGCTCCATCATAGGGACAAGCTTTTCTGCCCAGCTGGGATGGGTGCCAGCATGCCTTGTCTTTCCTGGGGAGTCTGTGCCTGTGCCTCTCCTTGAAGGAAGGCCATGTCTCCCCGAGTCACTGAGCTGAAGCCCATGTCCACACCAGCCGCAGGGGATGTAGAAATACAGACAAGAGTCCTCAGGTGCCTCAGGCATGCTGGTGACACATCCTCATCCAGTTTTACCTGGGATTAAGCTCTTTGCATTTATCCAGGTATGGGATGGGCCAAAGACAGCAGCACAGTAGGGAGTTAGAGCTCCTGAGCTGGTTTCCCTTTGCCTGGGACATCCATCCCTTCCTCTGGGCTCTGTCCCGTGCCACAAAGAATGATAGAACTGGAGAATGTCCTCAGTGGAAGGGACCCACAAGGATTACAGAATCATAGAATCATTAAGGTTGGGAAATAACTCTTGCATCATGGAGTCCAAGTCCTGGCCCTGCAAAGACACCCCAACAATCCCAGCCTGGGCATCCCTGGCAGCGCTGTCCAAACTCTCCTGGAGCTCTGGCAGCCTCGGGGCCGTGCCCATTCCCTGGGGAGCCTGGGCAGTGCCAGCACCCACTGGGGGAAGAACCTATTCCTGATATCCAGACTAAACTTGCAGACACAGCTTCATGCTGTTGCCTCAGGTCCTGTCACTGAGCAGCAGAGAGAAGAGGTCAGCACCTGTCTGACCTCACTGGTTAACCTGGACCCTTGCTGTTGTGACCCCATCATAGCAGTGACACAGGCTGTAACCATGAAAAATTGGCATTAAATTGTGGGGAACTTATTGCTGACCTACAGCAAACCCTGCTCCTGCACCTGCTGGATTGTCTGGTTATTTCAGGTTTCAATGCCATTTTCATATCTGGTCATGCTGAGGGGATCTGTCCCTCCCATTATCAAAGCAGTTCCCTAAAAATTCACAGCATGCCTCTGTTCCTGGGAATGGCCAAGGTAGGATGAATGTATGGAGAGCAGTGGTATAGAGGTCAACAGAGAAGACAGATGTGAGATGCTGGCAGACAGATGGCAAGCAGGGTGGCAGGCAGACAGGTGACAGTGTGGCAGGTAGAGGTGGCAGGGTGGAAGTGTGGCAGGGCAACCAGGCTGTGCTGGTCTGGCTCCCCACATAGCCACTTGCTCATTGAACCTGTTCATTTGGGCAGATGGTATGCTTCACAACTGAGTCCTGCAGAGGTGACATCTGTTCTTGCCTTTCTTTGATGGTGCCCAAAATCCACATCCCTGTTTCTTCAGACCAACGAGGCTGCTCTCACCCCCTGCCATTGGAGCAAGTTGCCTGCTTCATCTTCCATGGCAGAGAAAGCCCTCCCTGCCCCTCACTTGCTTTTTCCCACTGAACTTTTTTGTGCTTGGAGCTCAGCCACTGCCCACCTGGGGCAGGCACCTCAGCACAGACAGTGCTCCTCCCCAGGGACATGGCTGGGTTCCTTGTGAATGGCTGGGGCTGCCCACACACTATGGGCAGAGGCATTGCCACCCTCAGTGCCCTGCTTTCCAGCCTGTGGTACTTTGATAGGGCTACAAGGGAAAGGAGAAATTACATGAACTGCACCCCTCCCCACACCCCTTAGTGGGGCAGCAGCTGGCAGTGCCTGACCCTGGCCGGGCTGAGCTCAGACAGCTATGTTGGGCTGCTCCCCACCTGAATGTACTGTCATGGGGTATCTGAGTATTTCTCTGGGTATACATGTGTTTTTCTGGCTGACATTCCCCTGGGAATGGGAGTATTTCCACCCCAGGATGTCCAAGCTTTTGGTGCCTTCCTGTTTGCACTGGAGGTTGAGTGTCCTGGGACACCAGCGATTGTCCAGGGCTTGGCACAGGCTCCCTCAGATCTCAGCTCACACCTCCTACACCCTTGGGGCTGGAAAGGGGGTGGCAAAAGCAACCCCATGAAGAGGAGGAGCAGACTCCCCTGGGTAGGGCAGGAATGCCAGCCCCCCACTCAAAGCCATCCATGGACAGCTGGGGAATAGGATGGCCAAGGTATGGAGGACACTCCCATCTCCCAGGATGGGTCCCACTACACCAAGGACCAGACAGGAACTTCCTCTAATGTCCCCAAAACCAAAGGAAGGATGAGGAGCAAGGGGACCATCCCTACTCCCACAGGGCTCCCCAACCCTGTTTCTGCTCGCTACCATCCAGAAAAGAGATTTTTTTTTTTGTTCCTTTCCAGTCTTTGAAGACCTCATTGCTTGTCCATTTAAAGGTGAAGCAGGAGGTTTGAGAAAAAGATTAAGTGCAATCCAGAAAAGACCTCTCTGTGGTAATACCTGGTGCAGCTGCACTGTAGGGGATGGCAGATGAGTGCCTCATAAGGTGAGGTGGGCAGCACGAAGAGTCAAGAATACTCAAGTATATTTCCCATAGAAACTTGAGAAGAGTCAGCCTGGGAAGGCAGACGGGCAGCGGAAATGATGCTGTGCTGAGACTCAGGGACAGGACTGTGTTCTCCTGTGGCATAATCAGCAGCAAAGGGGAATAATTTTTTCACAGAAATTAATATATTAATGTCTTGAAATAGACTGACTCAGGCTTTCCAGGGTTAAGTGGTTAATGAATTGAAGGGAGAAGGTAAACCCCTGCAAACAGACTCATAGATTGAACACAGAAGTCCTGTGGAGAAGCCCTGCTCCACAGTGATGGGCACTGTCAGGGTGAGGGTGACTCCCTGTGCCCCTATTTAGCCATTTTCTTCCCCAGACTCTGCTGCCAGACACTGCTTTGGGGACAGCACTGGAGCTCATTCCCTGTGGGAGCCCCAGCAGCAGACCATGTGCAATGGAGTGGGGCACCCAGGGCTGGGGGCACCACAAGCCCTGGGCAAAGGCTCAGCCCCATGAGCACCTCTGCGTTCCAGTACCACAGGGATGGGCTGGAAGCTCTGCAGAAGGTCCAGTGCTGATGCGATGTGTGCAGTGCATGGGTCCGCAAGCATGGCTGTGAACGGCAGGAAATCTGCTTCAAAAAAATATTGAGAAGTGAGGCAGGTATGAGGAGCCTCAGGTCACATCCTCAGTGTGAGGGTATGACCTTCAGCCTGCAACCCAGCTGCTCTAGGAGCCGTGTCATCCAGCCTTCTCTCCTTGTTTATTATTTTGTTCACTGCTGTATCCCACTGTGTAAGCAAGCTGCAAATGTCCTTCTCAGAGGAAGGAGCCCAACCTCCTTTGGCCCGCTACTCCCTATGCAAATGCATCACATTATTCACTTATGACCATATTGAAAACAGCCTCAACATACATCTGGGCTCCTCAGGGCTGTCATGAAGTTCTTGTGATGATTAAAAGCAGGAACACAGCCACAGTTGTTAATCATCGTAGATGAGAGGTTCTTGGAGCTTTTCTGTGTTTCCATATCCCACTGAACCCATCTAAGGGCTAAGCCCCAGGGCGGGGGAAGGATAGGGTTGAGCCTGGGGTCAAGGACCATGCCTGAAGGGGTAGAGGAGGCTGACCCCAGGCACACAGGCTGTGCCCAGGGAGGAGGGACAGGACTGGGCTGAGCCCTCCCGGTAACGGTGATGCTCCAGGGACAAAGCTGATTCTGGAGCCGGAGCGGTGCCTGAGGGGCCGGGCTGGGGCTGATCCCGGGCAAAAGGCCGGTGCCCGGGGGAGGTAGATCGGTCTGGTCGCGGGGCGGAGGGGACAGAAAGATCTTGAGTCCAGGTCCGGGACAGCCGCAGGACTCGCAGCCGGGGGCTGCCCCGAGCAGTGCCACCGAGCCCGGTGTCCCGCCCGGGTGGGCCGGGGCGGCGGTGACTCAGCCGGGAGAGGCGGGGGAGGAGGAGCGGCAGGAGCCGCCGCCGCCGCC
>WEIU01011681.1:177387-190728 GCA_013389925.1 Aegithalos caudatus | reverse complement strand
TTTTTTTTTTTTTTTCTTATTGTAAATTCAGATGATTAAAGAAGTTCCCGAACAATTTATTGTTGGCCAAGTACTCCTTTTGTAGGCCAAGTCTTTTGTTTTAAAATAGTCCCAGGCTCTTGTCCTGAAAAAGAGTTCATCTAAAACCCCCTTTTTCTCATCCCAAGCAATTTACGTGGAAATTTTCTGAGCTAGCCTGCATGCCAGATGTGCTGCTGCCTTGTCTCTGGGTTTGTCAGATGTAATGAAGACTAGAATGAGAAGACAAGCTGGCTTAGCCAAGATGACCCTTTTTGCTCTTAGTATAACTACCCATTATTAACTCCTCTGTGATGCTTTTTTTGCTACCCATTGCCATATGCTGGGGCATCTTGGGCAGTGCCAAGCTGGTTTCAAAGTGAATTTTTTCTCTTAGAACATGGAGGAATTAGATTGGTACCAAGACCCCATATGTAGGTAGCACTTGGATCAGCCTGGAAAGCCTTTTTTTTCTTTCTAGTTACAAGATAGACCTTTTGTTTTAAACCAAATGAATTACCAGAAACTTTTTTTCTTGTGCTTTTTTGGTGCTTTTTCTCTCTCTGAGTGGTAGCACCTTCTAGTCTGCAGGCAGTGCTGCGGTTTGGGGCCAAGCATTCCTGAACACCCACCTGGGTCCTGACCCTGCTCTGCACAAGGCCTGCCTCAAGGACTCATGATTCCAGGGTATGCCAAGGGCTGTGAGGTCCAGCATGGTGTGTGCACCAGTGTCCAGCAGAGCTGTTCCCATGGGGCTGAGGAGTTGCTTTCGCACAAAGCTCAGTGCTGTTTTGAGAATGCAAAACTTTGTGTTATTTTAACTCAGCCCAAAAGATACCCACGTGGTTTAGAGGTCAGTCCTGCTAAAGGAGACCCTGGGCATGTCTTCCAATGGCCTGGGCAAGATGTGGTCCTTGCTGACTCAGTCCACGTTAGCTGCTGGATAGTGCTGTTCACTGCTGAGCTACAGCTCCACATCTTCCCTTTCCAGTTCCTTTGTTTGGAATATAGCCCTAAAACCACCTTCGATTAGTTACCTTGTTGCTGAGGGCTGATCCTTCCCTGATGGGTCCACAGTGGAGCTCATGGCCTGACTTCCCTAAGCCACTGCCTGCTCTTGACAGCCCTTTTCTTCTTTTGGCAAATGTATCTCTGGCAGTTTCTAGGTCCTGTGGCTGGTATGGCTACTGCAGCAGGAAGGAAACCTGTCACAACTCACTGCAAACCTGGGTGCTGCATGACCTCACCACCCTTGAGAGAGGCAGAATGGTGAGGGGGCAGAGATGCTGGGGGCCAGATGTCACTCATGCGACATGGGGCAGCCTGAAGAGCCTGTGGGATGGGGGCTGGAGTCCTGGCATGGCCATGGGGCACAGTGCCAGGCAGCAGCACATGGGGCATTCTCAATGTCCACAGCTGCCTCCTGCCCTGGGCAGAGCCATACACTGATCAGGAACCGCAAGCCCTACCCACGGCCTTTGGGAACATCCCTGTCCCCCATGTCCTCTCTGCAGGGGCTTTAGGATTGAGAAGCCCTGACTGGGGCTGAGCTGGGTGATGCTGCATTGGGACAGAGCCCTTGAGACCATGGGTGACCCTGGAGGCAGAAGAGATAGGGCTGGCATTGGAAAACTGTCCCAGTGTGGGACCACAATGGGGACTCTTCTGTGTCCCCCCTACCTGCATCAGGGTCTGGTCAGAGGGTTCTGTTAGAAAAATCCCTGTGCCACCAGGAGATGCTGGTGTTGGAGACTGTCCCACATGCATGAGGCCCTGCCAAAGCCCTGGGCACCAGCAGGCAAAACTTTGCCAAGGCTTTCATCCTCCCTCCTGGGGCTTCCCACCTATAGGGCCCCTGGAGCCCACCTGCCCATGCCCATTGCTCAGCTGTGACTCACACCCACACAGCAGTGCACTCTGCTCTGGGAAATGCAGTGGGTCTGACGCCCAAGGCCAAAGTCTGGGCAGGGATGGAAAGCAAGACTGGGACAGGATCTGGAGCCAGGGACTAGGACCATTACACACCACTGTTGGTGATCCCATTTGTGATTTCTGTGTGAGTGCTGAAGGCATGGGGTGCCCTTGGGACTGGAGGAGATGACATTCCTTTCACCACTGGGAACATACTAGCCTGCCCAAGTCTTGTGCGCACATGATTCCCACCCCTGCTTATCACTGCCAGGTGAGGAGGGCTTCTCCACAGGGACAGGCTGGGGTGCCAAACCCTGTGTCCCCAGGAGGGGCTGGCATGAGGCTGTGGTGACTCCTCTCATGCCAGGGTGGCTAAGGGTGAGCTGTGGCAGCAATTGGCCAGGCACTCTCTGCAGTGGCAGTGCCATCGTGCTGCAGCACCTTACCTTAGCTAGGCCAAGCGCTGCTGCTGCCACCGCCAAGGCTGGGGGACCCCTAGACCGCCTCTCACCCACCACTCCACACGTGGTGGCAGTGGGGTGGGGTCCAACAGGAGAGATCCCCACCCTGGCCCACAGGTGTTGGCAGCAAAAGGCACTAGGATGTGCCTACATGGGGCAGCCAGTTCTGTGTCCTGCCCCAGTGGCGCCACTGTCACCCCAACATGTCACCTCTGCGTGGCACTTGCCCTGGGTGCAGGCTCCATGCTGCCTCTAACTGCCTGCACTTCCCTGAGCATGCATGTGTGCCCATGCACACCCATGTGCACACAACATGGCACACCTATGTGCATGTACACCTCACCTGTGCTCACCCATGGGCAAGCACCTCCACATACCTACCTCCACACCTAAATTTGCACACAGCTTTTTATGCCCATGCACATACACACACACGCACACTCCTGCAGCATGTACACCACATGCACACGACATGTGTGCACATCCATGATGCACATGTGCACCTCTCTACATGTGCAACTCCACCCGATATGTACCCTGCTACCAGCTCTCCATGGGGTAAGAAGTGGGGCACAGCTGGGCCAGCCCCACTGAAGGCAGGAAGAAACTTTGGGAACCAGCCTTCCCCCTGTCATGGGTGGTGGGTCTCCTCCTGCTCACCCTGGAGTCAGTCCTGTGGCCATGTCCCTTCCTGCCATAGGAGGAGTCTGGCAACCCCTGCATCCTCCTCCCAGGCTGACCCCATTCCTGGTGGGTGGCACCAGGTATCCCTGGCACTGCAGTCATCCTCATTGTCTCATACTCCAGCATCTCTCAGTCCTTGCCATCATGTAGATATATCTGTCTCCAGCCTTGTCCCTCTCTGTGGACTTCAGTCCCTCCATGGCATCTCCAGGCTGGAGACTACTCCCATGGTCTTCACTGTGCTCAGCCCTGGGTTTGGGGATGACCTATCAATGTTTTCCTTTCAGGGACAGCCTTGTCACCCTGCTCCTGCTAGTGTCCCTCCAGGTGATACTTGGGGTAATGCAGTGCCTTGTGAGCAAACCAGAGACATCTGCATGGTGGCTACAGGGTGCATGGGCACATCTGCCACTGAGGTGGACAGAGGGGGGTCCCCTGGGGCTGGACTCTCCTCAGAGTCCCCTGTGCCTGGTCGGTCATTGCTCGTCTGGGGACACAGGGGTGACCATGGGACTCCAGGGAGGGCAGGCAAGGCAGAGGTTGCCCTGGCAAGAGTGAACTGGGGCACGTGGCAACATGCTGGGCAGAGAGGGCATTGAGAGCCCTCTAAGCCTGCCCAGAGCACTGATGCCAGCACCTAGCCCAGGAGGCTGGGGAGGGGTGTTGGGGGGAGTTGTCAGCCTCTTTCCTCCTCTTTGCATTGTTTCTCAGGAGCTGAAGCTGCTCCGCTGCTCCAGCCTAGCCGCAGAGGGGTATTCTCTGCTAGCTTGTAGCTTTTGGCCCAGGGCATGAGCAAATCACTCATGAGAGGGTCACCCATGTGAGATCGTCCCCTGAGGGAGCAAAAGGTACCACTGGTTCAGGGCCATGGGTTCACAGTGTAAGTGGGGCTACCTATAAGTGGGGACCTCAGGTGTCCCAGCCTCTGCCCTGACAATTCTGTTGTCTGAGCTGGTGAAAACCGGGTGATAGGGACAGGGGTGGCATGGGGCACCTGCTGCAGGCAGGGCTGGGGTGGCTTCCAGAGCCAGGCAGAGAGAGGAGCTGCCCACTCCAGCCCTTGGCTCTGTCAAGTCTGGGCAGGGCAGGAGCACACAGAGACTCATAGGAAGTTTAAGCCTTAGATGGCTTCACCCTAGAGATGCTCATTTGGGGTGGTGCTGAGTCCTGCCTTGCTTTCCCCTCATACTCACAGCCCTGGGGGGGCACAGCAGAGGCCAGCATGGGCAGTCCCGAGACCATGGGCAGCAGGGGTCAGGCAGAGGGGTCTGCACAGGGGTGCTGCAGGCAGCATGTATGGTGTCCCCTCCCTGGGAGCTGGGTAACTTTGTTTGGCAGGAGGAGCAGGGTTATTTATAGCCAGAGAATGGCCGAGCCATACAAGGGCAGAAGGGATGAGGGGCCTGGCTGCCCTTCTTTGGCCAAGAGCATCCCGAGGAGCCATTTCAGGTGTCCCTCCCCACCACCAGTCACAAGGACTTGCTAGCATGGCTCAGCAGGCAGCCAGTAACCTGCAGTGGGGGAAGAGGCCCCTGGGCTGCACTCAAGGGGGTCCCCTTACCCAAAAAGCCAGAGTCCCTGTGCTGTTCCCAATATCATCCCAGAATGGCCAGTATCCCACGCCCAGTCACATCCCAGGCAGTGCCCTGCTTGGGCAGATGTGGGCTCAGCAGAGCCAGGCTGGGCTTAGCAAAGCCTGCCTCTGCCAGACTATGCTCTGGAGTTGCTGGGTACTGACAGGGTACCCAGGAGTGGTTGTGCACTGAGCCCCAGTGCCTTCCCTTGGTAAGGGCTGGGGCAGCCAGGGGACCCTCGGCCTCCAGACCTGATCCACTGCCTTCCCCCTGCAGTATGGCATCGTGCTGGATGCTGGGTCCTCCCACACTGCCATGTTCATCTACAAGTGGCCTGCAGACAAGGAGAATGACACCGGGGTGGTCAGCGAACACGGCATGTGTGATGTGGAGGGTAAGGTCTGGCCCTGGCCTGGGGCTGGGGGCTGGTGGTGGTGTCTGTTGCATGTCTGTGGCAGGGCAGCATGGTGTGAGTGCCCCTTCCATGCCCAGCTGCCCAGCTGTATTCACTGGTGTAGTGATGTATTCTAAAGGGTTCAGCTCTATTGCTAAAATGTCTCCCAACTCCCCCCAAGGCTTGCAGCCATACGTGTTTGTTGTTTATCTTTTCCTGGCAGGTACTGAACCACCAGGGAACAATCCAGCTCCCTGCCTAGCCCAGTGAGGAGCCAGAGTCAGTTTTTCACTCTATTTATCAACCTTCCCCATCAGCGAGCAGGGGATGTGGTGTGGGCAGGGTGATGTGGCTGGACCCTGGATGGCTCCGTATCCACAAAAAAACTGCCTTTGGACAGCCTGGAAGGGGCAAAGCTGCTCACCAGGCATCTTCCCACTGAGCATCCTCCCTTCACCAGCAGGGAGCAATGCTCCTTCCTCTTCACAGGTCCTGGCATCTCCAGCTACAGCTCGAACCCTCCAGCAGCTGGGACAAGCCTGGAGCACTGCCTGAACCAGGCCCTGAGAGATGTGCCCAAGGAGAAGCACGTGGGCACCCCACTATACCTGGGTGCCACGGCTGGCATGCGCCTGCTCAAGTGAGTGCTCAGGGGGACCTTGTTGTGCCACTGTGACATGCCAGCTTGCCACAAACAGCAGGGCAGAGGTGGTGAAGGATGGCTGAAGTGTTGCCCCTTTGCTGGGCAAATTTCTTCAGCACCCAGCTGAAGTGCTGTTTCCCCTGCAGAAGGGGTCCTGCCTTTCAGAGCAGGATATGCTCTGCAGGGCACAGCCAGCACAGCACTAATGGAAAGGGGCTGGTGGGGGGCCAGCACCAGGATAACCCACGCAGACTTTTTGGATGTTAGGAGGAAAATCCCTTGCACCCACTGCCAGCCTGATGGGACACAGTGAGAATAATCACCCCTCAAAAAGCACACTGGGGAGGAGTAGTGCTTCCCTCACTCAGCCCAGGCAGGATGGATCCCATTGTCCCAGCAGAAGGGAGCACACTTCATTCCTGCTACCTGCTTCCTCCAGCAGAGACAAAGGGAATTAGCTGGTGGATTTTTGGGACATGCCTATACCCAGGCAAGGGCTCACCTCTCTCCTGGGCCCTGCTATGGCAGTGCTGGCCCCCAAGGGCTGTTGGGACAGGGAGGGCTCTGCAGCACTGTGGCACAGGCCTGTCACTCTGCTCTCTCACTTGGCCCACAGCATTGCAGACCCACAGGTGTCGGACGCTGTCCTCAGAGCTGTAGCCGCCACGCTGAAGACATACCCCTTCGATTTCCGGGGAGCAAAGATACTGTCAGGGGAAGAGGAAGGGGTCTTTGGCTGGGTAACTGCAAACTATCTCCTGGAGAACTTCATCAAGGTAGGCAGGGGATAGTGACATCCAGTGGGATGGCTGTGGTGGCTGGGCAGCTCATCATACACTTGTCCGCCTTTCATCATACACTTGCCTGCTCTTGTCCGCCTTGGCTCAGCGTGGATGGCTTGGAGAATGGATCCAGCCTCAGAAGAAGACCCTGGGGGCCATGGACTTCGGGGGAGCTTCCACACAGATCACCTTTGAAACCAGGGACACGATTGAAAACCCCAGAAACGAGGTGATGCTGAAGCTGTATGGCCAGGCATACAAAGTGTACACGCACAGCTTCCTCTGCTATGGGAGGGACCAGGTCCTGAAGAGGCTGCTCTCCAAGCTCCTCCAGGTACAATGTATGCTTCATGTGGATGCTGGCTGTCACGACCCCACAGTTAGCCCCTCACCCCAGTGTTTATGCTGTCCCTCGCCCTGGACCAGCTGCACACCTTTACCAGCCAACTTGGGTTTTGCCCCCAAACCCTCTCTTGTGTTCCCAGGGCTTTCTCCCACCACCTCCATTAGAAGATGCAGCCCTTGGCTAGAGGCGAGACACCCCAAGCCATTTTGAGACACTTCTGGCAACTGCTCTGTGTCTCACTGCTCAAGCTTCAGGGGAGCTGTGGCTGTGGCACAGCTCATGCACCCCATGTGTCCCTCCTCTGGCAGGCTGAGAGCTACCAAGGAACTGTCTCCCATCCCTGCTGGCCTGTGGGTTACAACAAGAGCCTGTTGCTGAGCAGCATCTATGACAGCCCCTGCACAGAGAAGGAGAGGCCAAGCCTTGCCCTCAACACCACTGTTACCTTGGTCGGCACTGGGAACGGCAACCTCTGCACTCTGCATGTCAGCAAGCTTTTTGACTTCACCAACTGCTCCTTCTCCCGCTGCTCCTTTGATGGTATTTTCCAGCCAGAGGTTTCAGGAAACTTCATTGTAAGTCCCAACATGGAGGAGGGTGGTGACACAGCTGCTGGCTGAGCAGCTTGTCCCCAGCATCATGTGGCACCCAAGCCAGATCCCCAGCTCTGCAACAGTGGTTGCTGGTGCCCACCACACTGGCCAGAGCATCTGCTGGGAGAGTTTGCTCCCAGCCTGACCCACAGCTGCTCCTTTCCCTCCATCAGGCCTTCTCTGCCTTCTTCTACACGGTGGACTTCATCCGGACCGTGATGGGCAGACCCGTGCATCTGCCCAGGGACCTGAAGGATGCTGCAGACGCTATCTGTGCCACCAGCTGGAGTGAGGTGGGCTCCCTGGGCATCATGGGAAGGAGGGGGCTGCTTCATGTGGGCTATCACCCAGGCTTTGAGAGAAGCCCTTGGAGGTCACTGGGTTTCCTGGCAACAGTGGAGTAGGGGGAAGGCAATTGATGGCTCCTACATGGGGCTCTGGGGACTCAGGTGGGTATGGGCAGCCTTGGCCTCACAGATGTACCCACCCTGAGCTTCAGGCCACAGACAGAAGCCTGGCCATTGCTGGCTTGACCCCTCTTCTCTTTCCCTCTGTGCATCCAATCCAGCTGCTCCAGAAGGCCCCCAAGCTGGAGAAGAGGCTGCCAGATTACTGCGCTGTCAGCACATTTGTGTTTTTGCTCACTACTAAAGGCTACAGCTTCAACAACCACTCCTTCCCCAACATTGCCTTCCAAAAGAAGGTGGGTAGCACCAAAATACATCCCCATCCCATGGGATCTCTTTGAAGTTAGGCCAAAGAACCCTGGAGGAGAGACCATCCCACACAGAAAAGGAGCCAAGCAGAATCAAGGAAGATCTCAGTGAACAGGGGCAGGATGTAACTCAGTTTTTGGAGGGATCTGCTGGGAGATGGAAAAAAAAGGAGCTCAGCTGGCTGTGGGGTGGTCATAGGCTCAGGTCCTTCAGCCCTTCCTTAGCCCTCAAGACACCAGCCATCATAAACAATGCTTAGCTGAAGCTTTTTGGGAAGTTACCTCAGGGCAGCATCTCACTCTTGTCTGCACGTGCCATGGGATGTGCAAGGAGATCAGGACTGGCTGGAGTGCACAAGGTTTTACTCCCAGAGGATGAGCCCAGTTCAGCACAGGATGGTCACTGCTCTGTCCCTGGGCTGGCTGGACCTGTGGGCAAGCAGAGGCTCAGTGGGGTGTGGGCTCCCCCACACCCTTCTTCCTTGGGCTGACACTGAGGCAGTCCCTGAAAGGTCTGGAGCACAAGTCTTATGAGGAGCAGCTGAGGGAGCTGTGGGGTCTCAGCCTGGAGAAAAGGAAGCTCAAGGGGGACCTTCTCACTCTCTACAACACCCTGACAGGAGGTTGTAGCCAGGTGGGTATTGGTCTCTTCTCACAGGTAACATGAGAGGACAGGGAAATGGCCTCAGGTTGTGCCAGGGGAAGCTTCAGTTAGATTTTAGGAGAAATTCCTTCATGGAAAGTGTGGTCAGGCACTGGAACAGGCTGCCCACAGATGTGGTAGTTACCGTCCCTGGAGGGATTTAGAACACATGTGGATGTGGCACTTGGGGACACAGTTTAGTGGTGGCCTTGGTAGTGCTGGTGTTAGTGGTTGGACTCCATGGTCTTAGATGTTTTTTGCAACTTCAATGATTCCATGATTCTGTGATTCTAAAGTGTCCTGAGGCCCGTGCAGCTGGGCTGGCTGGGTGGTGACCATGCCATGCTGTTTCCACAGGCAGGAGAAACCTCCATTGGCTGGGCCCTGGGCTACATGCTGAACCTCACCAACATGATCCCGGCAGAGAATCCCTCCTCCCACAAAAGCATGTTGTACAACTACTGGGTTATCCTCATCCTGCTCTTTGTGGTCACTACCCTGACATCCCTGGTGACTGCCATCTGCCTGCTCCGGCACAGCAAGTCCAGCATAATCTGATGGCAGGGACAAGGTGGGGCCGTATCTGCAGGACCAGCACCATCCTACCTGCTGGAGGCTCCACAGTCTGAATGCTTTTTATGTGGCAAGTGCTCAATGTCCTCCTCCAAGGCCTGACACTGTCCCAGGAGGAAAGCTGTCCCCTTTTGCCCTCCCCTCACCCTTAAGCTGCAGGAAAAGAAGGACGGAAGAAGATCACTGGCCTTAGTAGAAGGGCTTAAATGTTTCCCAGCACTACTCAGGGATGGACCCTGGAGCAGGCTTGGGAATGGGGCATTCAGAGCAATGACATCTTTTTGCCACCACAACTGAGCTGAACTGGGCCAGTGAGCCCAAGCAACAACAGGAATCATTTTCATGTGTATGTGTATGAATGGGGAATATTACTTACACTAGTCCTTATAGCTGACATTGCTAGCCTGTCCCTGAAGCATCAGCCCTGCCTCCTGGGGAGCTCTGAGCATCACCCAAAGCCCACGTTGTCTTTTTGGCTGACGCACAAAGCCCACTGACCTTCCTGAAGGCAAGGTCTTGGCCTTGGCCATTGGCCTCAGCTTTGGGTAACAACTTAGCAACAACCAGATGTGTGAAGCTGGCAACTTCCAGGTCCCACTTCAACAACCCAGACACGGTGCCTTCACTGTCTCTGTGGTTCCTATGCCAGACTTGCCTTTGCCACAGCCAGAGATTCCTGCACACCCCGGTTGCTGCAGCTCCTTGGTGCATGGCCATGCCAGCGCAGAGCCAATGGGCTCCCACACTGTGGGGCTTTGCTCCACACTGGGATTTGAGCCTGGCATCACCCCATACCAGGCAGCTGGGATGATGCAACTTCAGTTCCAGTTGAGTAAGAACAGGGATGTGCAAACATGAAGAAGGTTTGGTTTTGTTTGAGTCTTTTTTAATAATCTGAAATAAACCTTTGTAACCACTGCTATGGCTCAGTGGCTTGTGATCAGCAACAGGCAGTTCAGCCTGGCTGTCCCGTGGGGACAGAGCCCCACAGCCACACCCACAGGCCAGGCTCTGCCCGAAGATCTCAGCCCTTGCAGCCTGTCCAATGCTGAGACACCGTCACAGCTCTGTGTGTTCTACCAGCCTGGAGACGACCTCAAATGGACCAAGATGGGCTGGAAACCTCACTCCAGACCCAGGTCCACCTGGAGGTGGAGAAGTTCCAGCCAGCCACAGCACTGAGCTCATGTTTCCCCAGTGCTGGCGGTGCAGTCACTCCAAAGGTGGGAGCAGGCAGCTCAAGCTGTCCTCACTGCCACAGCCTCCAGCAAAACAACCTGCCAGCAGCCTCCACTGCTAGGGACCAGCACTGGTGCTCAAGGGCAGCAGCAAAACATTTGCTGCTGTAGTCACTGGCACCTCAGAGACACCAGGACACACATGGGAGTGCTCAGCAGCTGCATGGGACTGGTCCCAGCACTCCAATCCTTCAGGAAGCCTCCCCCTGCCCTGCACATTCCATGAACACTGGAGAGGAGTGGCTGTAGGGAGCTGCAGTTTCTCACTGCCCTCTTTGATCCTTCTGGCAGCACCAACTCTGCTCCGTGGGTTTGCTAACTTCCCAACACCCTTCCCTGCTCCAGCTGAACTCCTAGAATTCCATGCTTGACTTAACACACCTGTTCCCTGCAGCACTTTGCTTTCAGCTCTTCCACTGGCTGCTCCCCATCTCTCTGCACAGGGCAAACCTGATTCCAGTTCAGATGATGCTGTGAACCCCCAAGCACAACTTCCTCCCCAAGCTCCTCATCTCCTCGGCACAGGGACTCCCTCCTGTGGTGAGGTTCAGGGCCTGCCTACATATTTCACACGGAGAAGGCACTTCTGGTTCCTGAAGCAGAAACGTTGCTCTAATAACCCGGGCAGCTCCCAGAATTCAGGCTGGGTTTCCTCTTCTAAGAAATTCAGTTCCAGCTGAATCAGAGCTGGACATCCACCAAGAGCAGACAATTTACTTAGTGAAGACTTGGAGTCTGACATGAAAAAACCTCACATGCCCCGCTGTGTGCATAAGATTTGAGACAGTACCATTACCTTGCCAAGTAGTTATGGATCTGGGACTAGCCAGTGACAGGTGAGCACTGCAGAGAGGGGTCCTGGGCACATGGTCACCGCTGTTACAGAGGAAGAGGACACCCCAGAGGCCACCCAGCTGTGAGGTTCAGCTCAAGCCTGTTCAGGTAGGTATGAAAAGCCTTGCTGCTGTGGTGGAAGTGACATGAGGACCAGCTGGGCTTAGGAAACATAGGGGACACAGCAACAGCTCTGCCCTCCCAACTTAGCCCAGACCTGTCTGTGCCTGTAGCTGTCTCAGAGCAATCCAGGTGCTGACTATGACTGCATTACTATAGAGGGACCAGAGATCTCTGCTCCAACATTTGCTGCAGAGGTTGCCTCAGGTTCACCACCTGCTCTGTCCGTCATCTCATCCACAACAAGTGCCTTTAATTCTCAACTTTTATTGTACTCCCAGTGCAAAGTGCAGAGGCCATGGGGCAGACAATCCATGAGGTGCTTCCACCCTGCTCTCACTGCAGGATTAAGTCCTCTGAGCTTTCCAGCAGTATCACCAAGCCCACCATCCTTACAGGCAGCATGGGCAATGTCAGGCAGGGCAGGCAGGAGGGGGTGAAGCAGGACACGGGCACAGCTCTGCTGGCTATTCCACCACGTCACCGTACCTGTTCCTCCTCACCAGTGTTGCGGTGCCATCCCTGCCCTCTGCATTGGGGACGTTTTCTGCAACAAGAAAGTACAAGTTCCCTGGACCTCCAACAACCCTGGTGAAATTCACCCTGGTGAATTTGCCAAGAGTGGGCAAAGAACCACAGAGTCTTGGTGAAGCACACAATGCCTCTTCAAGTTGGCCTAGCTTTGGAAGCTCAAGGTATGTGTGGGAGAGAGCAGCAAGCAGCCATGAGGATTGTGCAGCAGCACCTGTCTTGATGCCCCTCCAGTTCTACCTACCCTACTGAACAGCAAATCCATCCACATCTCAGTTACTCTCTCCATCCCTTACCTACTCCTTCCTCTTCTAGTAAATGAGCCTTTTGTGCTGGCCTTCGTGAATACCCAAAGCAGGCAGGGCAGGAGGCTGCAGCAAGTACACCCAGCCGAGATCACCACCCCTGCTCAGGAACCGGGTGCACAGAAGGGTGGATGGGGGAGGTGTGAAACCAGGTAAGGTGCTCCACCCACCATGGGTGCTCCTGCTCCCACCCCTTGGCTGCAGGGTGTCAGTGGGGGACTTACATAGTTAGATTTTGGCAATGACACAAGACAGGAACAGCAAAGTAATTATTGCAGCAGGGAAGAACCAGGCACCACGACAAGCTCAGGGAAAGGAGCAGGAAGATACGACTGTACCTGAGGGCTGAGACACCCCACCAGTCACAGCGAGCTCCTGCGGGGTCTTGCCTGTCTCCAGATAAATCCAGAAGCTGGAACATTTCTTCGTCTCAGCTCTGGTTACCACGTAGCTTCCGAGGGACCCTGCAGCTGGGGCGGCCGAGGTGCTCCTGGGAGTGCCAGCAGCACCTTGGTGGGGACAGCACCTGCTGCCGCGAACCCTCCTGAGCCCTGGGGACCGCGGCACAGGGAGGTGGCCGGAGCCAGAGACGAGCCCCCATAACAATTGCAAATACCCCTCTGTATTTCTCGGGTTGGGCACTTACCAGCAGCCAGCAGCAGGCTCCACTGCAGGCTGTACGGCAGCGTCTGCCGCACCAGCTTCTGCACTGCGAAGGCGGCCCCGCTGCCTGCCGAGACAGGGGCCGGCGTCACCGGACACGGTCGGGACGCCCCCGCTGACCTCGGGGAGCGGCCAAGGACAGCCCGGGGGATGCCGGTGTGCCGGGACCGGCCCGTACCTGCCAGGAAGGTGCCGATGCCCTTCATGAAGGCGTGAGACTGGCAGGCCGCGTACTGCTGCAGCGCCTGCGGGGACGCGTCAGCGCGGGGGCCGGAGACCCACCCGGCTGCCTGAGCCCCGGCCCCCCCGCACC